>JABSTR010001674.1:0-50603 GCA_013339765.2 Haemaphysalis longicornis
CTTGTCGCGCCCGTGCTAACATTCTGGGCCGAGTTTTGTTTGCCCTAAACAAACGTCTCGGGCAGGGGTGTGAATCTAATGATTGACACCTCCGGGCCGCGAGAGCGCGCTAGCAAATGACGGAAATGAGCCGGGAGCGGAAGAGACGACGAGTCATAGCGGGGCCACGCTGAGCGGGGAGCTTGAGAGGGGAGTGTGCCGGCGGAGGGTAGCTACCAGACAGCGCTAAAAATGGGCGCAAGGATTCCTCTCTGGAGGCGGTTGGAGGGCAAGCCAGGAGTGTGCTTGCGCCGTGCTCCAAGAATCGTCCCGGGAGCTGCTCCGACGTCCCTCTGCTGCAACACGGGGTGCCTGTTCCCGCTGGCGAGATCCGGCGGTATGTTCCGGGCGAAGATTCGTGGCGAGGCCTAGTGTAGCCAACCACGAGCGCGGGCATCCACATTCTGTACTTGCGACCACCACGTGTCAACAGGCGACGTTCCACCGACGTTCCACACGTTCCATCGAAGTCATCCCGCCCAGCGTCCAATAGACTGGAACGTGAGCGCGTCCGCTGGTTTTTCCGTTCCGCGCGAACTTTGGCTCGGACTTGAGTGTTCGGCATTCCTGCGCGTTGCGCGTGTGCTGCGCTTTGTTGTCAATCAGGTTAGCACTTCTTTTCCCGAGAGTTCCTTTGTCCTCAAAAGAATAAATGTTTTTTTAGTTGTGCTGAACCCATGGCTTCACTTGCCGTTGATCCTCCCCCGCAGGTCACACGCCCGCCTGCTTAACACGCGGCCTCACAGTGTGATAGGATTAAAATTTACAAGGCATGTTTTCTTCTGAAAATGTAGAAACTAATGCAGCCGTGCAAAAAAATGTCCGCCATGACAGGAAGTTCTCGACGCCGCGGGGAGTGTTTACATTAACGAATTCGGCTAAACCTCTACCAAAAAATCACCTAGCGAGCTGATTAAACTTGACAAACCACCAGAGCAGCCCCACGATAACACGAGATGGCTTTAGGGACCCTTCCGGTCCAGCAATTTATTTGCGTTTGTCTTATTTGCTTTCACACCAGCTGCAACTCACCGCAGCCACCCAGCGCTGAAGAAAAGAAACCGTTTATATCTGTAAACATATTGGTTAAAGGAGGTAATACTTCTCGAACATTGTAAAGGAGAATAGAGAACGTAGTACAGCTAAAATGGCCGCTTTCTTGTCGAAAATACAAAATTCACCCCACTGCATTTAACCACGTCTGCCATAACGGGAAGCATCTCGAAGCTCCTTTCCTAGTGGACGTGTTTATTCCCTTAATTAAGAGAATATTCGGAGAGAATAAGAGGCTCTGCTTTAAAAAAAAAAATATAGAGGTGCAGCTGCATCAGTGTTCGCTGTACGTTTGCGCCAGGAGTTGCACTACGCGCAGCAGCATTTATTTTGCCATGCCTTACAATTGTCCTGCCTTACTGTACCCGATAACTAAAATAAGCTTTCAATCAACGAACCTGTCTTACCACTTCCAGTAACGGCAACATTTACAGCTACGGGTTCATGTATCTTCCGAGTCTCAGGCACCACACCTTTTCTTTAAAGGGGATCGACATAGAGACTCGAAAAAAACAAATTTTTCAATTCGGGGCTCCGCAAATTCTGGGTCAGCTTTTTGAGGTGTTACAGCGCATTGCTTGTCATCAGTCTCTATAATGCGGAATATCCCATTTTTTTGCTTTATTTGAACCTCTAAACATCAAACCCCCCATGTACAGGCTTCTTTCATCAGTGCCTGTTTTTTGATTGTTGTTAACAAGAGCTGTCGCTGATGCGAATTGCTTGTAACCTAAATAAAAGGGTTACATTAGGCAAGTATGGTGAGAGGAAAAAAATTTCTCTCATTTATAAACTGCTAATATTTGTATATAGAATGGCGTTTTTCTAAATGCTTGGGGCCTTTTTGGTCTTGCAATCTAGAATGGTGAATTGTGACTTTCCCTGTAATTTACGTCATGTTTTCAGGTCTATATCTAAATAAAGGCTTTGGTGGACACTCGCCTCCATGGATGGTTACGATTACGGGATTGCAATGTCAAACAATTAACACAATGAGAATTTTCTTCATAATACTCAAATGTCCGTGTATTGAAGACTGCGCACCGTGCCATCCTTCCTGACGAAACTGACATACATGTGAAAGAGCCTACAGGGGGTATGGCAGGCATGTTTCAAGCTTGTATCTTATCCACCTGAGAAGTGTGTAACGCAGCTTGAATATAAAATTTACGGCGAGCACCTGCTCAATCTTCTTGATAAGGATACATCCGCTCAATAGAGGAGACATGGCTCTGTGCTCTCAGACTCTAGTACACATGTCATATTTTGCTCCCCGTGCCCATTGAGGCAGCTTCTGCCTTTTAACCAAGCCTACTTTACAGCCACAGCGGTTAGGTTACACAACCCCCAAACATGGTTTCCTCCAAAAGAATAAATATCTGCACCTTTTCACACGTGCCGTCCTGCTACCGTGTCGAGAAGAGTGTCCTAGGGGATTTGCACAAATTAATGCCTCTGGTTCTAAAAAATTTCTTGTAGAATGACACTCTCTCCTGTATGGAGAGCGAACGTGTTCCTACCGCTACAGTGCTCGGTTCACGGACCCCTGCCTCTTCAACGTTTCTCCTGCCTTGTTTTGTTTTGCTCCTTTTGCATGTTTTGGCGCATGCTTTCCTTCTTTTTCCAGATTTAATTGTATGTGCGGTTAATAATTTACCCCGCACGTTAGTATATCCTTAAAAGACCTTCGTGAAGAAGCGGTCAACATCTGCATCACCATGGCAACTTTTGTGCGGTGGCTTTGAACCTTTCAGACCTCTCTCGTTTTACCCTAACCCTCGCAAGATCTGTCCTTTATTTCAATATATTTGGCAATTTTATTCGTTTTAAGGTGAACAATTGAATTGCCAGAGGTTTCTTCTTTCAGCTGCTTAAGCGCACAAACTGTTCCGGCTCGTCGACACTTCAGAACAATGATTTGTTTGTGTCAGCTAATATGAATGAAGTGTTTTATAACAGAGAACTCATTTACTGGAGGGTTATAATTCGTTTATTTTGGGAACATGAATCATAACAATTGGAGCGTCGAGCTTCGACACATTTTCAAGAGAAAGGACAAGGCTTTCTTCTCCACGGTGCCACATACCTGCTGCGCACCATGGTGTGGCTCTGTGAGCTGCCGAAGAATGATTGAGGGTATTTGAAATTTACTTTCCTGCGAGTAGCAAGCTAGCTTTGAATAAATGTTGCATATGACGAAGCAGCTGATGAGTATTCATACTCCGTAACAAGTTTGCCGCGTCCTGCTGAGATAGTCAATACACGGCTCCCGTTAGTCCCAAAATTGAAGTTTCTTCTTTGCACACACTATTGTTTTACTAAAACGAATATTTGTAACACAAACAGTGTCTGCAATATCTTAGTGTTTACTTCATACTTCTGCCAACCTTTGGAATAAAGCATTTATATAGAGAAGAATCTTAACATACCCGTGTGTTTTGAATGCCTTAGGTCTATCATATATTTGATTGCGGTTGTTGGAATAGCATATTCTAGATCCTTTAAATCTGACACGTTTTCACAATAAAGGAATAAGATTACGTACTTTATGTTACAACTTCTCTTATTGCTTTTTTGAATGATTTGGGTGTAATGCAGTTTGCTATATACTTTTGTCTTGTGGAAGAAGCTAGCAAAATATAGATATTAAAATTTATGCAACGTCAATTAGGGTAGTACTTTTAGATGAGTACTTACGACGCACAATGTACCGTTCGGTAATGTATTGTTGCAACTATCATGGCAGCCATCTGGAACCTGCAAACAATGTTTAGGCGTTTATATTGCCACTTTAAGCCACGGGAATAGATATTACTACACATTACTTCGGATTACTAGCGCATTTTTGGGAGATAGTATTTCGTTTTAAATGATACAAGTGGATTATGGGAGATATACTTTGTATTTCCGTAGTACTGCGCTGAATGAGGTGTTTCGTCAATCTGAATTTCGTTCTCGAAATATTTGTGGCAGTTAGCAAAACAGTGGTCTTCATTCGAATTAAGTCACGCCTCAACACATTCCTAGGACTTTATTCTGGACATTGCGGGAATACGTATGATAAATATTGTTCAGGTATTTGCAACTATTCAAAAGTAGGATCATGCCCATGCATGCGTAGGGACGTACTGAGAAGTATGCTTATACATATTTAAGTGCATATTCAGAGAGTGACAAAGACAGAGCCGTAAAACTGAAAATGTGCAATGCTCTGCAAAGTTACTTTGAACAAGGTAGGGATGTCAGGTTGTTGCCAATATTTCGGAGAAGAAACACAATATGGCCAAAATGTTCAACCTCTGAGGATGCTACGTTTGTGCATGTCTGCTTTGTGCTACGTTTGTGCATGTTTGTGCATGTCTGCATGTCATACACACACACGCACAAACACATTTATATATATTATGTATGTAACAGTTAGGTAACAGATAGATATGTATGTAACAGGGTAACAGAGTGGATCCCTAGATAAGGCAAGCGTTGCAGGGGGCGGCAGAAAGTTAGATGGGCAGATGAGTTTGAGAAGTTTGCGAGATAAATTGGTCACAGTTGGCACAGGACCGAGGTAATTGGAGAATAATGGGAGAGGTCTTTGCCCTGCCGTGGGCGTGGATAGGCTGGTGATGATGATGATGATGATGATATGTGTGTATGTGTATGTGTGTGCCTTTATAAATGTTGGCCGTATTGTGTAATATGTATATATATAATATATATTATATATAATATATATATATATATACTATATATATTTGTAGTGAAGATTAGCAGCTATGCTCCGCAAAACCATCGGAGGCGTCATTACCCACAATGGGTCATGTTGACCAGTGCGAGCAGCGTCATCATCAGCAAAAGACTGTCGGAAATCCTCATCGCCATCGCCTAGAACGACGGGGTTCACTCGGACTGCTTCGCTCGGCTCGTGTCTGCTTCCCTGGTCCGCGATTCCTGACCTCTCGCCTTCAGAAAGATCTCGGCAATAAATCACCTTTCAAGTGTGGAGAGACCGGGGTCACGCCTTAATCCTGTGAACTCCGGAGCCGAGAAGTTACCCTCGGCCATGAACAACCAACCGAACCAGAGTGCTACGCCCTCATCGCCGACGGTGATGTGCTACGGTGCTCTGGTATGCAGCGAGAACCTCCATTCTTCAACGGAACCGATAATAACGACGCCGAGGATTGGCTGTCCGTGTATGAACGCGTAAGCACTCATAACCGATGGGACGACGCCATGAAACTGAAGGACGTCGGCTTCTCTCTGAAAAGCGCCGCCGAGTTATGGTATTGGAACAACAAGCGCGACTGCCGGACGTGGTCTGAGTTCAAGGTAAAGTTCCTTGCGGCCTTTGGCCGTTCAGCGGTGCGCAAGCTTGAAGCGGAGCAGCGTCTGCGTGTTCGAGCACAGCAGGCTGGCGAGAACTTTATTAGTTATATTGAAGACGTCGTGGACCTATGTAAGCGCGTCGACCATCTATGGCGAAATCTGATGAAAGTAAAGCATATTTTAAAAGGCATAGATGACAGCACCTTCCAAATGCTTTTGTCCAAGGACTTGAGCACGGTTGCCGATGTCGTCAAGCTCTGCTTAAGCTTTGATGAGCTGAGGAAGCAACGGGCCCTCACTCGAAGATCTCTTGCACGGGATGGCTATGGGTTGAGTTTGGCAGCGCGATTTCCGCCGATTCCGCGCTCCTTACGCAAATTAAAGACTTCGTGCGTGAGGAAGTGGCGCGACAGCTGTCCCTCCTACCCTCCACGACGACGTCGGTGTCCGCGCTAGAGCCTGCCCTCAGAGATGTCATCCGGGTCAAATTGCTGAAGCACTTCGCCGCCGCCTCCGCAGTACGTGCCAGTAGCTGCGCCAGTCACTTATGCCGAAGTCGAGCCACCTCCATTGCAGCAGCCTGCCGTGACGTTCCAGCCGACATTCCCAGTTCGACCTCGGGTTCCGCCCTCGGTGCTTCCTCAACCTCAGTTCGTGCCGCAACCCCGGAGTGTATGGCGTACACCGGACAATCGCCCTATCTGCTTTGCGTGCAGGATGCCTGGGCACGTTGCACGCTATTGTCGTCGTTGTCCGCCGTCAACCTGGAACTCTGCGCCTGCAGACTTCACTCAGTCGCCTCAAGTCCATGTGACGCCACGCTCGTCGTTCCCGACCTCCTCTTCGAACCGCGCCACCTTTACCGACCACCGTTCGCCGTCACCACGCCGTCGCTCGCTCTCCCCGATGCGGCGCCGTCCTGGTCCCGGAGATACGGAAAACTAGTCGCCGCAGTTCCTGAGGCACGAACTGCGTCGACGTCGAAAAGTCCAAGGCCTCATCCCCTTCCGTTCCCTACCAATGTCATCGATGTTGTTGTTGAAGGCATTCGCACATTAGCTCTGGTCGACACAGGAGCCGCCATTTCCGTTATTCACGCTGATCTCTGCCGTTCCCTTCGCAAAGAAAGACGCCTCTGGATGGACTATCACTCCGAACCGCAAGTGCACAACATATCGAGCCAGTGGCTGCATACGGCTCGGGTGTTATTCAGGACGTCGTGCACCACGTTGAGTTTATAGTGCTTCCGGCTTGCTCCCACGAAGTAATATTAGGATGGGACTTTCTTTCCCGCAATAACGCAGTGATTGACTGCGCACGCGCACAAGTGGAACTTTCAGCCTCTTCTGACGCATTGTTTGACGACGACCATCCCATCCACGCTGCTAAACTTGTCGTGGCAGAAGACACTCACATTCCGCCCTGTTCTTCTGTATGTGTGCCTATATGCTGTGTGTCTGTGACCGACGCCACGGCGCTGTTCACGCCATCTGACATGTTTCACCGCCGCAACCTTTTTCCACTGCCGTTTGCCGTTCTGGATTTCCACTCCGGGGGAAGCGCCATGTTCATCACGAACACATCGACCGTACCGTGCGCACTCCTAGAAGGCGAAACTCTTGGAAGTCTAGAACATATCGACCCTGGCCTTATTTTCAACGTTGCCGGATGGCGTGTCACACATTGACATCGACGGACTGGATCCCTGTTCGTCAGATCCAAACTCAGCGACTGACGTTTTTCGTGCCTCCGTGGATGATGCTCTAGACAGCACCCAACAAGCTCAACTTATGGCTCTACTTCAGCGATTCCGTTCGTCTTTCGATTTGTCGCACCGCCCTTGGTCGTACGTCCACTGTGGAGCACACCATCGACACTGGAAGCCATGCTCCCCTTGGCAACGGCCGTATCGCGTCTCCCCAGCCGAGCGTCGCACCATCGAGCAACACGTCGATGACATGCTCCAGCGTGGCGTTGTTCGACCCTCAAGCAGTCCCTGGGCATCTCCTGTCGTTCTCGTCCGAAAAAAAGATGGCTCTATTCGATTTTGTGTAGACTATCGCCGCCTCAACAAAATCACGCGCAGGGACGTCTATCCTCTCCCTCGCATAGATGATGCTCTGGACTGCTTGCAGGGGGCAGAATTTTTCTCGTCACTTGATTTAAGGTCCGGGTATTGGCAGGTTCCTATGGCAGACGGTGATCGCTCGAAAACGGCATTTGTCACACCTGATGGGTTGTACGAATTTAATGTCATGCCGTTCGGGCTGTGCAACGCCCCTGCAACATTTGAACGCATGATGGACAATGTTTTGCGCGGCCTCAAGTGGAAGATCTGTCTTTGCTATCTAGACGACATTGTCATCTTTTCCGCCGATTTTCAGACGCACCTTCACCGTTTGGAGCAAGTTTTAACATGCCTTTCACGAGCTGGGCTCCAACTTAACCTGAAAAAGTGTCGTTTTGCCGCCACGAAACTTACCATCTTGGGTCACGTTGTATCCAAGGACGGCGTGCTCCCCGACCCAGCCAAGCTTCGCGCTGTCGCCGAATTCCCGAAGCCAAACAACATAAATCCCTTCGGAGCTTCATCGGCTTTGCTCGTACTTCCGGCGCTTCATTCGCAACTTTGCTTCCATAATTGAGCCATTGACGAAGCTCCTCGGTGGTGCCCGTGACTTGCCTGCCTGGTCTCCGGCCTGCGACCACGCGTTCCATACTTTGCGCCGTCTCCTTACATCGCCAACCATACTTCGACACTTCGACCCTACAGCGCCCACCGAACTTCATACTGACGCCAGCGGAGTTGGCCTTGGGGCTGTGCTTTGCCAACGTAAACAAGGTTTCGACGAATATGTCGTCGCCTATGCCAGCCGCACCCTAACGAAGCCAGAATCCAATTATACAGTTACCGAGAAGGAGTGCTTGGCCATCATCTGGGCGCTTGCTAAATTTCGACCATATCTGTACGGCCGCCCATTTGATGTGGTCACTGACCACCACGCCCTCTGTTGGCTGTCTTCTTTGAAAGATCCGGCCGGTCGTCTGGGGCGATAGGCGCTTCGCCTCCAAGAATATGATATACGAGTGAAATACAGGTCTGGTAAGAAGCATTCGGACGCCGACGCTCTCTCCCGTTCACCCGTACCTGCTAATCTATCGGACTCTCCGGGTGACCTGGCTTCCCTTGCTGTGACTGACATGGCAGCTGAGCAACGGAAGGACCCATGGATTGTTGCCCTTCTCACCTCGCTCACCAATCCTTCCCAAGCCGTAACGACACGCGCTCTCCGTAGGCAAGCATCTCACTTTGCAGTACGCGATCAGCTGCTTTATCGACGCAACTACTACTTGGATGGCCGCAAATGGTTGCTAGTGATTCCACGGCATTTGCGGTCCGATGTTTGTGCTTTTCCACTCTGATCCCACATGTGGTCATGTCGGCCTACTCAAAACCTATGAACGTTTGCGTCTTCGTTACTTTTGGCGCGGGATGTACAACTTCGTCGAAAATACGTTCGATCCTGCCAAGATTGCCAACGCCGAAACGCGCCGTACCGTCAACCTCTGTGGTCCGTTACAAGCCGCTGCCTTGCCCAGTGAAACCATTTGACCGTGTGGGCATTGATCTGTACGGACCGTTACCCTGCACAACCGCCGGCAACCAGCTGGGCTATAGTTGCCATCGACCACTTGACGCGCTATGCTGAGACCGCCGCTCTACCAGCTGCTACCCGCCGGGACGTCGCCTCGTTCTCCTGCGGCGTTTTATACTCCGTCACGGTGCGCCTAAGGAGCTGCTCAGCGACAGGGGCCGCGTATTTCTGTCTGACGTCGTCGCGGAGCTTCTTAAGGCATGCAGCGTCATCCATCGAACGAGCACTGCCTACCATCCGCAACACGAATGGCCTCACGGAGCGCTTCAACCGTACCCTCGGGGGACATGTTGTCCAAGTACGTTGCGTCTGACCATGGAAACTGGGACCTTGGTACTCCCTTACGTGACGTACGCCTACAACACCGCCATACAAGCGACGACGGTGGTTTTCTCCGTTTTTCCTCCTATATGGACGGGAGCCATCGTGCATGCTGGACACGATCCTTCCCTACAGCCCTGATGTATCCGAGTGCACGCCGATTTCTGAGGCTGCCAAACACGCCGAGGAATGCCGCCAGCTTGCCCGTTCTTTCACCACTGAAGAGCAGGAGCGACAAAAGTCATCACGACTGGCGAGCCCGCACCCGTCATTCGGTCCCGGTTCTCTCGTGTGGCTCTGGGTACCCACAGGACTCCTGGCCTGTGCTCGAAATTCCTGTCGAACTACCAGGGGCCGTACCGTGTTGTTGAACGCACTTCCCCGGTGAAACTACGGTCGTCGAGCCGCTAACACCTTCTCAGGATCTCCGACGCCGTGGACGGACACAGTGCATGTTGCTCGTCTCAAGCATTATTATTACCCGCTCGTCTCGCCATCACCTTGAGTCGCCAGGATGGCTACCCTCTTTTCCGGGGGGTGATTGTAGTGAAGATTAGCAGCTATGCTCCGCAAAAGCATCGGAGGCGTCATTACCCACAATAGGTCATGTTGACCAGTACGAGCAGCGTCATCATCAGCAAACAGACTGTCGGAAATCCTCATCGCCATCGCCTAGAACGACGGGGTTCACTCGGACTGCTTCGCTCGGCTCGTGTCTGCTTCCCTGGTCCGCGATTCCTGACCTCTCGCCTTCAGAAAAATCTTCGGCAATAAATCACCTTTCAATATATATATATATATACATGATGAGGAAAATCGTGGTCGGTCGTTTCATTCAGCTTGACCCAAATATTTTTTTAATAAAAGAAGGTGGAGACAAATATGTCCACCGGGTTGGCTCCTAACCCAAGACATCCAAAATTTGCGTATGGTGCGCTCACCAGTACGCCACCGGCAGGCTGTTCTCCCTTACACTTTCTTGGGTGTTTATGGCAAGGAATTTATTTCATGCACTCTGGCGTGGTTGCCAGTGGCACACCGACAGCTCTTTCACCCCGAGGCTTTACCCTGGCAGCTTACACGGGTTAAAAAAAAGGTTCTCATCATCCCGAGTAGTCGGAGCGAAGGGGACCTTCAATACGACTACTCGGGGTCAATTCATCCTAACCCGTGGTTAATCCCACCAAGGGATTCATAATCAGCCGGTCACCTGCGAGCACCACACCACCTTCTTCATCTCCCACAATCGCGCCTTCATTATAATGGTTTTCGCAATGATTTATTGGTAAAGATGCGTTGTCATTAGGCGCGTCTTACAAGTCTCCCGTGTACGAGTCTTCCACGTGGTATATCTCGAACACTGTTATCCCCGTAGGCCCGCCCGGCTTCTCTCTGGAGCTTCACTCAGTTTGACGTATTCATCTTTCCATTCTCAGCATGGGGGACGGCAATCAGATCTAGCCTTGTGATGGGGCAGCACGTGCCAGCCTGCTTGCCCCAGGCTGGATGGGCACCAGCCGCTAGCGACAACCCCAAATTTTTGCGGGGCTCTGTGAAGATGACGTAGATGATTGGCTTGACGAATACAACCAGGTGAGATCAATCAATAGGTGGGATGATAAGCTCGAGCTCCTCAACGTCAATATATATCTAAGAGATGTAGCTGAAGCATGGAACTTATGCATGCACTCTGTGACGCCAGTGGTCGCACAAGAAACAGTACTGATGAAATACTACATATAGCTGAGGAATTCTAGAGAAACCTTTCGGCTTCAAGTTGTGTTTCTTCCTTCGTCATCGTTTTCTAGTAGCGCTTTTACAATCATGAGGCTCTACCCCTGCCTAAGATACATGTTTTTCCGCAAATGGTGTGAATCAGATTCTGCAGGGTACCGCACGTCAGGTGACGGTGGCGCTTCAAGCAATAAAAAAGGCAAAGCAGCAGTTGACGACGGCATTGAATCTGATAATTGTGAGTCCGAGGCGCGTTGTGCTTGGTAGGTTTGCAGCCATATTGTCGCATGTCTTGAGCTTTTCAATGAGGCGAAAGGACCGGAAAAGTGTGAATTTACTTCTTTTACATACCAAACATGATGGCAAAAAAATAAAAATTACAGGCCCATCACACTCCTTCCCTTAACGAAGAAATTATTTTACATGGTCATTATTACAAAATTAGTGCCAATTTGCAATTTCAACAGCTACGACAACAGACCGGTTTCAGGAAAAACTTCACAACCCTCGATGACATTCATGCCATCAATCAGGTGGTCGAAAAATGCGCACAATATAATGCACCACTGTATATGACATTCATAACCTGTGAAAAGGCATTTGACTCAGTGCCCACTTCAGCAGTAATCAACGCATTAGGTGATCACGGTGTCCACAAGTCATACATTGCGCTATTTAGAGTTGTTTATGATGGATGCACGGGAAATATACGGCTCCATCATAGAACGTCGGTATGTCCTATACAAAACTGGGCCCGCTAAGGGGACGCAATATTGCTACAAATATTTACAGTCTGTCTGGAGGCTACGTTCAGATACCTTTGGCAGAGGAAAACTGGAGCGCGCATCGATAGACAATTTTTCAGACACCCTAAGTTTGCAGACGGCATTGTCTTGTTCAGTGAGAGTATGCAGGATTTGCAGCGCATTCTTTGCTGATTGTGGTCGAAAGTTTTCATTGCAGGATTAAAATAAACACAAAATTTAACGTATTGTCGAATTACAACACCAAGGTACATAACTACCATGAAGGCACTTAAGTGTTGGAAACAGTGACTACATACGTTTATCCTCGGCAAGTCATAGGTGCTGATTAAAACCAAGAACGGGAAATTACCCACAGAAAAAGCAAATGGTGGGCCTCGTTTTCAATAGCTTTGATACCCTGACTGGCAAGCTTCCTCCATCACTCAAAAAGCTAGTATTTAATCAACCTTTTCTCCCACGGGCAGACGCCTGGGGTCTCACCTATCGACTTGAAAGAAACCAACATCGGAACAACGACCCATGGAATGCCGAATGCTATTGATCCCGTCGAAGGGCATGAAGGCAGCCGTATAGATTAGAAAACAAACCAGGGAGTACGTAATAGTTCAAGTTAGGAAAAGGAAATGTGCATGAGCTGGCGACGCAAAGCAAATGAGGGAACACCGCTGTACCATCCGTTAAACAGAGTTTCTTCCAATGGACCACAAACGAAGAGGGCTCAGTCCAGAACTCGTTGGCGAGATTAGCTGCGAAAACCTCGAGGAAAAACATAGACTCAGTCGTCGATAGCCGTGGCTGAACATTTTCGGGGGAGGCTTTCGTCACTGCCACGGACACAAACAGGCCTCTAATGATATATGGCCTCTCCCAACGATTTCCAGCCCAGCTATCGAGTGCCATCGGAGTTGATGTTTTTCCCCAAAATTTTCGGTGCTCCGCAGAGTGCCTAGTGTGAACTATTTGTTTCGTCCACTGCTCAACATGTCTTATTTCTTTAAATTGGACTTGTACGTTGTAATCACTACGAGGTACTAGGTCTCTAGGTTATGCGTCAGCCGCCGGCGTGTCGTAATGCTCATCTGCTGTGCATCCTCAAATACTGGCTTGCTGAAATATTTGCGTCACAGTGAGGGCAAAAGTGGAGATGTGGGTTCGAGTCCCACTCCCGGAAAACGGCGGATTTTTTCTCGACTTATATTTTCGCTTATTTATCAATGAATCAAAGAAACGTGACAAGCACACGTCATTCGGACCTATTAAATATTTCGAAAAAAAGCCGAATAGCACTGGGAATGACGACTGCAACCTTGATATGTATCTTTACCGAGTCCCTCGTCCCGTATCTCTCTGTTCTGCTACATGCATTACGAGGCACTGGCTCCAGCAGTTCAGATATGCCAATTGCTAACCCCGACCTCCGACCACGTTCTACGTGGCGGCCGCTGGGAAAGAAGACGTTCTACGTCTCCCGCGGTAGTCGAGGGGCGGCGCTAGTTGACCGGCCTCAGAGCTCTTGTAAATATAAACCCCCGCTTTAAAGCCGAGAGAGAAGCCGCTGTGGCGATAGCGTAATGGCGAACGCACCGCACCGGTTATGCGGAGATGTGGGTTCGAGTCCCGCTCCCGGAAAACGGCGGATTTTTCTCGACTTATATTTTCGCTTATTTATCAATGAATCAAAGAAACGTGACAAGCACACGTCATTCGGCCCTATTAAATATTTCGAAAAAAAGCCGAATAGCACTGGCAATGACGACTGCAACCTTGATATGTATCTTTACCGAGTCCCTCGTCCCGTATCTCTCTGTTCTGCTACATGCATTACGAGGCACTGGTTCCAGCAGTTCGGATATGCCAATTGCTAACCCCGACCTCCGACCACGTTCTACGTGGCGGCCGCTGGGAAAGAAGACGTTCTACGTCTCCCGCGGTAGTCGAGGGGCGGCGCTAGTTGACCGGCCTCAGAGCTCTTGTAAATATAAACCCCCGCTTTAAAGTCGAGAGAGAAGCCGCTGTGGGGATAGCGTAATGGCGAACGCACCGCACCGGTTATGCGGAGATGTGGGTTCGAGTCCCGCTCCCGGAAAACGGCGGATTTTTTCTCGACTTATATTTTCGCTTATTTATCAATGAATCAAAGAAACGTGACAAGCACACGTCATTCGGCCCTATTAAATATTTCGAAAAAAAGCCGAATAGCACTGGCAATGACGACTGCAACCTTGATATGTATCTTTACCGAGTCCCTCGTCCCGTATCTATATATATATATATATATATATATATATATATATATATATATATATATATATATATATATATATATATATATATATATATATATATATATATATATATATATATATATATTTGAAGCCGCCTTTATTTTCCGTATTTATTGTGTTTTTTTTTCTATTTCCGCGCTGCTGCACCTACGAGTTAGCGTTCTGCCTTCTCCCTGCCGCTTGGTATGCAATGTTTCCAATGTGATTTACAAGGAGGGTTGTACACAGAAAGTTAATGTTTTCTGGGGCGGTACTTATAACAACCAAGCTAATGCATATATATGCCATTTACTATTTTGGCCGAACAATAAAATGCTAAATAGGTAATTTTTAAACCGTTTAAAATTCTGCAACAGCATTTTTGTTTCTCCTTCGATGAAATGATATGACCACAATGTAGAACTCAATGTTATTAGGAACAACGGTGTCCATTTAGGGTTCGTACCTGAGTGCCAGTCCGGGTGAACCAGTACTTTCCTGGGCAGCTGTCTCGGTAATCGTACTCTTCGCCATGAAACATGTGCAATTTTAAAAAATAAAACTTCAGATTTATTTCAAAGGTTTTCAAAAATAAACTGTGTGAAAAACATTTTTACTCTGGTTTTTTGCTTGCCATTGTTTATAAGGCTCAGTTTGAAGACAAAGTTGGTTTGATCTACCCCCGGGTCCCCCCAATGTCTAAGGAAAGTAATTTTAAGAATTGTCAACCGAATCAATTTAGCATCTGCCATACAGGGTCGTAACTTTTCCAAATATATTTTTACGATTCAACAAATCACATTGAAAAATCGCCATGGCGTATTCAAAAAATAGGCAGTAATAACTGTGCAATTGTGTAGTGGACATAACTTATTAGAGCAGTAACCCCAATCAATACCTAAAATTGCAAACACGGTGACCACGTTTACCTTTCCCCGTGTTAACAAGGTACAAGTTTCCTCTAATTAAACATGCCGCTCGAAAGATAATTCCTCAATGTTTAATATAATTGTGGAAATTGAGCATTAAAATACAATTATATTTCAATTTGTGGTCTTACTTTTTCGTGACATTAACGTTCTCTGGGAACACCATGGGGGCTATTTGTATTTTAAGGCAAGCAAGCTCGACAAACTTCAATTACACTGAAAAAATTGTTCTGACTTGTATTGACAAATTACGCCTGAATTTGTGACCAAACGCAGTTTCAAAGGAATAAATGTCGTGTTATAGTTTATCTATGTTTCGGCCGAGTGCAGGGGTATGCGGGGCGAGGTTACGTCGCTGTCTGAACTGTATAAAACGTGACCATATATATGCACGGGCTTTTTATTTGGGTGCGGCTACATCGGAGTGGCGTCCGTAGTTTGCTCGCACCGCCGCTGCCCAAGGAGCGGACACGAGAATAAATGCAGTTAACTCAGAAAACAAAAAAAAAACACTGAATAAACAAAAGTATGCGAATAGCAAAATATATTGTTAGTAATCCAGACAGATTGGTTAAATGGCCAGGGGTACTACAAGCGAAATTAATGAATACTTGACTCCCATTTTATATTAAACCTTGATATAACATGGAAATTTTCCGCATTGCGAGCACCAAATTTTACGAGCATACCTAACTAAATGAACAGAAGGCATTTTTGCTAAACTGTAAATTAATACGGACAGGTGACTCAAAATATACTAAATTTCGAAAATTCTTCTTTGAGCAACTTTTAATATAAACATGAATACATAGTGAGTTCTTGCGGATTACTCTACCTAAAACAAATCGCGAAGATTATGTATTTCTTCACTTGTCTAGGCACATTTCACCCTCTTCTCCATGAGTTTTTAAAAATAGGTTAGTATTGTATGTTTCACAAAGATTGCATTTCTGCTTTCATCCTATCCACAAGCCGTTATGGGAAACTCCTGCGAAGAATTTGGGGAGCCAATGTTTTCCCGGAGAAAGTGTCTCTGGTACGCATTCAAACATTTGCAGCTTAGCCTCAGTTCTCGTTACAGGAACCTACTCGAGCGGCGTGATAGTCCAAAAAATCTGTGCAGTTTGAAGAACACGTGCTGTCTAGATGAAACTACCTCCATTACGACAGCATGCTTTTACCTTTTAAGTTCAGATCTGTTGCATGCAAGCTTTTTGAAGTTATTGCCACGTCAGCGGTGCTGCTGGGTTGGGTGGTACAATAAAGTGGTTTAGAAGATTGCTCTAAAAAGAGGAACAAAAGAGGTACTAGCCTTTCTCTAAGAGGTAAGAGGCTTCCGCGTGGTAATAAGAAAACACCTGTTGTTTAAAGAGAGTTCTTTGTCTCTTGGAGAGTGTAAACATGTTGATAGAAACGTCGCTTACGATGAAAATGTAGATTACAAGAAGGATTTTGTAATTTGTTACGTGCGGTAATGTGGAATATTCTGCATTGAGCTAAAGCAGGGTAATTCAAGGTTTTTTTGTTTTTTGTTTTAATGTTTAATGTGTTCACAGCAAGTCTCTACTTTTAACAAGACCAGGTGCAAAACCAAGCCGGTCTTTTTAAAGCCGATCCCACTGACAGAATACTGGAAATTCTCGCTATACAGCACGGGACTGCGCACGTGAGTGCCTCTCAAACAGAGCTTTATTCCTACCGAACGAGTGTTCTTATGAAGTAAAAGAAGTAGGATTTATGTTTACGTTTGAGTATTTTCACTATTATAATAAATGAACTTTCTCCTGACAGTCATGCATAGCAGGAAAAGTTTAAAATGTTGTTTCAGTTGCGTCACTTATTAGTATACTTCAGTATAGATAAAAAATTCTCACATATGCTTTCACGATGCCCTCTGATGGGTATAGAGGACAAAAGAAAAGCAAAATAAAGTACCGTAAAAACCTCTTTGCAACAAGAAGGGGCAAAAAAAGCTACATTGCCTCAAAATAACAAAACAAAACATAAAACACCATCTGGTGATGGCACTTTTTTAGGAGTTGGAACATTCCCTTTTTTACGTAAGGCATATATCACGATGACCTCTAGCAAGCCCTGTTCGCGCCGTGGTTTTGCGTCGTTTTATTACCAATATTTCAAGCCATTTTGCATCTTAAAATAAGTAAAATACCATTCCTCTCTCTCTCGAGGCGCATGAGTTGGAACTTTCTACAGGCAAGACCTTCTTAATGTATTAACATTTTCTGCACGATTCGAACTGTCAACATTGCACCGACAAATTAAACAAGCCGTATTTAGTAATATATCAATATCACAGAAAACACCTCTATTAATTTGTTGCAAAAGACGTAATGCACCAAGTTATGAAAAAAAACGTCGTTTTTGTTGTTAGAAGTTGAAGAAAATTTTGTCGAAGCGGAAAATAAGAAACTGACAAACACACCTGTAACTCGATGGGAGGTTATTACGGGTCTTCAAAGTAATCGCCAGATGTTGTGCCATTGTACTATCCGCGGTCTTTTTTTCTTGATAACATGGACAACAACCCCATATTATCCCTCAAGAAAAAGTGGCACAGAACATAAAAACTTTAAAATATACATTGTATTGATGTACACACACCCCTCGAATGTTGAAACTTTAGGACTTATTGTGTTCACACCTCAAAAGTTTGCACTGAAACTACGGAAGACAAGCACAGGATTTGAAGAAGTGAAGCAATTTTGGGAACACAAAGGGGGCAGCGAACACGAGACAAGGTCTTGATATTGTTCATAAAAAAGGCCATTACCTTGACGAGGGGGTCCCGCACGTTGCCAGCAATAAAATGAATATTGCTCGTGTTGTGGCTGTATTAATTTTGACACATACCCACTCCGGATATTGGCCGTTAATCAGTAAGTCGAAAAAGGTAACATTCAAGCTTCGGCAAAGTTACAAAAAAAATCAATTCAAAGCCTGCTATGTGTAAGGTAGTGCATTCCTCGGTGCGATGTAATTCTTGTTTCATGTTATGTGAGCACAAACAGCGCACAATCACCTCGGCTATGATTGGTCTGGCTATCATCTCTGCGCCGTTCGAACGCGCATAATTGCGTCTAGAAACTTTTTTGCTCCTCATCTTGAGTGGCCGTACCCCACCTAAACTAAACGCCGGCGTGTGTCACTAAAGCAATTTACTGATGCTAACTTTACCCTACTTAAGGACATCTCAGGAGCTACGCGCTAATTTATTCATCCTCGGATGCCACCGTACTCACCGGACTTAACATGGTGGCTTGGGGTGATACGGTAACATGGCAGAGAAAAGCAGACTGTTGGGGAGTGCCGATCACCACACTATGATTGGCATTACTCCAAAATCGATGCGTCGCTTTCCGCTTGGCTGCACTGTTGTCAATTGTGATGACTTTCGTCATAAAATTAAGATAAACCTCAAGGCGCTCAACCACGATGTCATCGCTGTTATTAGGTATGCTCTGATTGTTCCTACAAGAAACCTCCCACCGCGCAACAACCTGACGTGGCTGCCTCCCGAGATACATTGTCTTTAGAGGCTCAAATACGCTTACAACGTCTGATAGTGGCTGCCGGGCGTTATGAGCAGCGTCTGTCAAGGCAGCGATGGCCGAGCTTGGGCGAATCGTCTGGCCCATCGGGGACTACATCATCCATGTGGCGCACCTTTCGTGTTATGGAAAGTGAAAGTGGCATTCCGGATGTAGCAGGCATTGCATGCCTGGAATAGGGCAAGACTCGCGAGAAATACACCACCGATGTTGCCCGCGCCTTGTACCCTGCCTATCACTTCCTCCCAGCCAGTAGCCCCTGCAAATTTCCTCACTCACACGGGGTTGGGTCACCACCCTCTTACAATGTGGCATATTATATAAATGTGCTTTTACCATGGCTGAGGTTTTACCTGCGATTGACCACGCAACGCTTCGGACGACTCACGGACCGGGCAGCATTACATATGAGTTGTTCAACAACCTCGACGAACCAGCGCTTAGCCACCTCCTCGTTCACATCAAGGAGGTTTGGCTATGCGGCGAAATACCAGAGTTGTGGCTTCACGCCGATATTGCGCCTATACTAAATGCCGAAAAGCCACCCGACCATCGTCCCAATGTGGGCCGAATCGCCTTGACGTCCACGATTTGCACGCGTTTGGAGAGCACGCTGGCGGCGCGCCTTCAATTGTGTGTGAACACTTTCCAATGGTACCACCCGGTCCAGTTCGAATTTACCCTTGAAAAAAAAACACACACAGCGTGCAAAAAAAATCGGACGAAAGACGGAGGGATGTACAACACAAGCACTGACTCTTAAGTAATTTTATTAGAAACCCAAAGAATATATCACACAAATGTGCACATGCGTAGAAGAACCACATACGATTAAAACGACGCACTACACCGTAATACGCTAAAAGAATAAATAACAAGCTCACAGTCAAACCTAACAGAGGCACGTTCCGATTATCTGGCAGTTCATGCAAGCATACGGCTTCCTTCTTTGCTTCCTTTTCGTGGAGCGTGATGGAAGTCTGGCTAACGCAGTCATCTTGATAGAGTTTGATGTAGAAGGCCTCTACTATCTCCCAAACCTTCTGATTTCTTTGCTCAAAGAGCACGTCGGTATCAGCGAAAAAAGGTTCACATCCACGCGTTTCACACTTTTTACAATGTGCGGCAATTTGCATACGTGCAGTTTTTTATGGTCCCTGCATGCTCTCCGTGTCTTTTCCACAGGCACCGCCCCGTCTGCCCCACATACACTCTTTTGCAGGACGGCGCAATGCGGTACACAACACCTAATTTGCAAGCACAACTGCTCGCTTGTGATTGACTCCCCACGTGTTTTGTTCTTTGCCGAGAAGATATCCTCTACACCATATCTTGACCGACATTTTTCAGCCCGTGTGTCAACTTCTGCATGTAGGGAATGATAGCTCGTTTTTTCCGCCGTTCGTTTTCCTTCTCTACCTTATTTCTTCTGTGCCTAATCTCTCAGAATAAGGTCTTGCACACCGAAATTATAGTATTCTGCTATAGAATTCTGGTGCCTAAAGGCAGCTTGTCAGATAATCAAAGCTATTTTCTGCAGTATGGTGGCATGACTTTTTTATGCTTATTCGAGAGTAGACATCGCGATGCCCCATTTTACTATTTTTGAATGCCTGGTCGCATAATAAAAAAGCAGCTTAGCCGACCTAGGATTGTACTTCCAGCATGAATAGGCAGGCTGTGTTCCATGGTGAACAAGACAGTCCACTTGGTACTAGCCAGAACACGGGCGGTGTCAATCACAAGCGAGCCGTTGTGCCTTGCTAATTAGGTGTTGTGTACCGCATTCCGCTGTCCTGCAAAAGAATGTATGCGGGGCAGACGGGGCGGTGCCTGAACTTAAGACTACGAGAGCGCGCAGAGACAATGAAAAACTGCACGTATGCAAATCGGCCCGACCATTGTAAAAAGTGTAAAACGCGTGGATGTGAACCTTTTTTCGATGATACTGAAGTGCTCTTCGAGCACAGAAATCAGAAGGTTCGGGAGATAGAATAGGCCTTCTACATTAACCTCTATCACGATGACTGGGTTAGCCAGACTTTCATCATGCTTCACGAAAAGGAAGAAAAGGTAGTGGGCTTATGCTTGCGTGAACTGTCAGTTACTCGGCACGTGCCTCTTTTAGGTTGAGTGTGTGCTTGGTATTTATACTTTGGGTTTCTAATAAAACCCAGTTGAGAGTCAGTGCTTGGGTTGTACATCCCCCCGTTTTTCGTCCTGTTTTTTTGCGCGCTGTGTGGGTTTCTTTGAAGATTATTTACCAACTCCCCAACTTTCGGTGTTACTTCGGATTTACGCCTCGGCTGGGTAGAAAGGAGGGGATTTGCCATTTGTCGTTTAATGGTGCTACTAGGTGTCGTTGCCTTGCCATGGACATCCACAAGGCCTACGATAACATCTGCCATGGGGCTATCCTGGAAACTGTCCGTAGCGTTTGTCTACCAGAGAAGGTGTGCGCCTTCATCGAGACCTTTCTTTTTAAAAGATACTTTTCTATACATATTTTTGGGGCAGGCTACGGCCACGTCGCACCAAATCGCAGAGTTACTTAGGTTTTGATTATTATTATGTTGCGATTTGCCTAGTATCTGGGCTCCATACCGTACCTGCATTTCCTCGTCTACAGGGACGACTTAACAGTATGGACAGTCGGCCCAGACCTACACCGCCAAAGCATGTGCCTTACAAGCCCTGAAAGACGCATACATGATGTCAATATGCTGGACTGAAACTCTCAGTGAGTAAAAAAGCCATTATGCCGGCGTCCAGTGCTTGTGGCAGTCGCAAACTGGCGATTTCCCCCCTCATATCACAACTTTGCGGCCATCCCGTAGGCACTGCCACATCTCTTCACGTGCTAGGGTTGGAAATTTTGTTGCCAGGGACGGCTGCCGTGTGGCTTCGATCTGCCCGAGAAAAAGCTGCCCAGATGCTTCACCTGTTTGGATCCATGTCATGAAGCCAAGATGTCACGAAGCCAACGATGACGCAGTTGTCTTGAACGAGAAACAAGTTTATTGGAACAAACTTGTGCTCCCCTAACAACTGAAAAGAATACAGAGGTGACGAAGCAGCGGTCAGCAAACTGACTAGCACCGGCGAGTGTCGTCGAATGGCTGCTGCCGCGTCTGCTCCGCAGGCTTTTATCTTTCGGCGCAAGTGTTTCTGGAACCGTCGATTCACATCCAGAACGTTCTACATCACAGAAGAATATTTTCGCCTATTGACGTTAGGGCAAAACAGCCCGTGCAGCAATAAAGTAAAGAATGTAAGACGCGCTTCGTTTGGAACGCAGATAGCACAGCCGGGCGTGGGCCGGCAGTAAAAACAAACAATAAATAAACTAACCCATACATGGTTCGCGGCATTACCCCCCTCGAAGAGTGCATCGACCCGATGCTAAAATAAAACACAGTCCGAACGAACAACAAAAAAGTCCGTCATTTTGCAAAGTAAGGTTTTAAGCGAATCACGTGGACGACTTCGGGGTGCGTGCGTCATCGTGATGTTCCCGAATCACCATCAGGGATCATCACCTCGTAGGTAAGTTGGCCGTCACGTATCATCTGGTAGGGTCCGAAATACCGTTGCAAAACCTACTCACTTAGTCCGCGTCGACGGATGGGAGTCGAAACCCATACACGATCCCCAGAGTGGTACTCGGCGTCTCGGAGTCGGAGATTGTAGCGCCCGGCATCCACCAGGTGCTGGTACGTGGTACAACTCCAGCCAGCTGGCAGGCCTAATCTACACGCTCAAGGTATCCTCGGACGTCGGCGTTGATGTCGTCGTCTTCAACGTGCGGAAGCATGGCGTCCGGCATAGTAGTGGGCCGTCTTCCGTAGACAAGCTCGAACGGCGTCATCTGTGTAGCTTGTTTAGTAGCCGTGTTGTACGCAAAGGTGACATACGGTAGCACTTCGTCCCAAGTCTCATGTTCAACGTCGACGTACATTGAAAGCATAACTGCGATTGTCTTGTTCCGGCGTTCCGCTAGTCCGTTCGTTTGGGGTGGTACCCCGTCGTTCTCCGGTTATCCGTGTTGCTGTACCGTAATATCGCTTGCATCAGCTCCGCAGTTAAGGCCGTTCCGCGGTTCGTGATTAGGACTCCTGGGGCTCAATGTCGCAGCAAAACGTGGCTTATGAAGAACTTTGCGACTTCTTGCGCAGTCCCCTCGGAAGAGCGGCGGTCTCTGCGTAGCGCGTCATGCACTCTTACGATACAACAATACACTTTTTCTCGGATCTGGATGTAGGGAACTGGCACAGAAAGTCTATGTCAATCTCTTAGAAGGGCCTAGATGGGACGGCGATCGGCTTAAGAAGTTCGGCGGGTCTCTTCGGTGGCGTTTTATGTCACTGGTAGTCACGGCAGCTCCGGACGTAGTGGGTGACGTCGGATGCAAGGCGGGGCCAGTAGTACTTCGCCTTGATTTTCCCAAGTGTGCGAGCTGTGCCGTGATGTCCGGAAAACGGGTCGTCGTGGCACGCTGCCAAAATTCGCCACGAAGATCTGCTGGGATGACAAGGAGATAATTCGCTCTCGTTGCAGGGCATAAATTATTCTTCACGAGAACGTAGTTTAATGTTAATGCAGGTAAGTTGCGTTTGAAGGCCTTGGGCCCAGCAACGTTGCATCCTAGGAGGGAGTCGATCATGAAGCGTAGATCGGTATATCGGGGGTGGCACGCTGCTGGTCGGCCAGGTCGCTCTCAGTCACGACTCCGAAAAACGCGCCATCTTCATCGGATGTCTTGTGGTGGTAGGTCTACGGAGGCTCCGGAGAGGCAATTGGCGTCGGAGTGTTTCCTCCCGGATTTATATACTACTGCAACGTCGAATTCTTGCAGGCACAAGATCCCCCTGCCAATACAGCCAGAAGGGTCCTTCAAAATGGCGAGCCAACACAGCGCATTATGGTCTGTCACAACCTTGAATGGTCTTTCATACACTTACGGGCGAAATTTTGAAATGAGCCTGATAATCGCGAGGCCATCTTTCTCAGAGGCTGAGTAGTTTCTTTCTTCCTTTTGACAGACCACGGTTTGCATAGGGGATTACTTTCTGGCACCCGCCTTGCTATTTCGGCATTTTCGTCGAAATGCACGAGCGCAGGCGGGCTTTGTGGGCATTGTTGCGGTTCGCAGAAGGCTGTTTCTTGGGCATTTTCCAAGCTGAAAGGGGTGCTACGTTTCGTCTAGTGGTAGAGTGGCTCTGCAATGCGGGCGAAGTTTGCGACGAAGTGCATGTAGTATGCGTACAGTCAGAGAAATCTCCGCGCGTCCTCCTTATCTTTCGGTCTTGGGAGGTTCGCTGTGGCGGAAGGTTTCGCCGAATCAGGCCGGACTCCAACGGTGTTGACGACATGGCCCAAAAATCTGAGCTTCTCGCACGCGAAGCGGCACATTTAAGGCTTCAGCGTTAACCCCGAATTATGGATGGCCTCGAGTACAGACTGCAACCTTGCAAGGTGTTCGTCGAATGTCCGGTAGAATACCACAACATAATCGAGCTATACGAGGCAGGTGTACTCCTTTGTGTGCACCGTGTTCATGACTCGTTGAAAGGTTTCTGGCGCCGTGCACAGCCCGAATGGCATCACCTTGAACCTATATAAGCCGTTCGGGGTTATAAATGCCGTCTTCTCTCGGCCTCTCTCAACCACTTCAATTTGCCAGTAGCCGGTCTTCAGATCCATTCATGAGAAGTACTTCGCGTAGAAGAGGTGGTCAAGGGAATCGTCGACTGGGGGAGGAGGTACACGTCCTTTTCATTGATTTTGTTCTGTCGCCGGTAGTCAACGCTAAACCTTAATGTGCCGTCTTTTATCTTCAGGAGTAAGACCCGCGCAGCCCAACGGGCTTTTCAATGGCTCTATAATGTCGTCGTTGAGCATGTCGTCGAATTAGTCAGGATGGCTTCACGCTCGTGTGAAGAGACGCGGTACGCTGACTGTCGGGTAGGTAGGGCTCCATCTTCGGTTATTATTTGGTGCTTCGCCAGAGGTGTGTGACGTAGTTTTGAGTTCGACGAAAAACACTCTCTGTAACGACGCAGAAAATCCAATAATTTGTTCCGTTCTTCTTGCAGTAACGCCGGATTCACGTCGAAGGGATTCGGAAGCTTTAAGGTCTCTTCGGGTGCGCGTAAAAAGTCGGCAACCGCGATCACGCCACTTGCTTCTTGAGTTTCTTCCAGAAACGTAATTGCAACGCCCCTGTTTATATGTTGCTTTTTCTCGTTGAAATCAGGGACCAAAACTTGGGATTGGCGTTGGAACAATGCCTTTGCAACGGAGACACCGCGATCGAGAAGCAACCTTTGGTCACTCTCTACGATAGCGTCAACGTCAGGAACAGCATCTTCACACTAGACGGTGATCATCAAGCTTGCGAGGGGTGGCAGTGTGACATGATCATCGGCGATCCTAAAGCAGCATGCTGTTAGGTGTTCGGTTCCGTCGTCATGGAGTGATCGGAGGAAAAAGTTATGGACTTGGTCTGTAGATAAATTTTTGAACCGTTGTCCGTAAAAAGCTCATTCCAAGAATTACGTCGCGGGAGCAGTTAGGCAACATGACGAACGCCGCAGGGTACGATGTGCCGTCTAAGGTGACGCGCGATTTGCATGTTCCAATTGACGCCACGAAGTGGCCTCCTGCTGTGCGAATGTGCGGACCCTCCCATCTGTTCACAACGTTATTCAGTTTAGACGCAAAAGGTCCGCTCATGACTGAGTGGTCGGCTCCCGTGTCTGTGAAGGCGACTTACTTCAAAGACGTCGATGGACAGCTGAATTTCGGACGCGGCCTTCTTCGAGTTTCTGGTGCGTCGAGCGTCGGCGTTTTGACGGTACGTCACTGTGCGTCGTGGTCTTCGTTGTATATTCATTGGGAGGTTCGGTCATGTCGGGTACACATCGCGCCGTTTTCCTGTCGTCGTGGTGGGGAGTCACGTCAGGGTTAGATTGGGTCGTCGGAGTCGGTGTATGTCGTGAATCATGGCCTTCAGCGAGTCGCTGCGTCATTGGAGTGTTTTTATTTTTCCGCTGTTGTGCAACTTTACCTCCCGAAGTTTCTGGTATTAGTTTCCCCCGCGTGGGCTGCAGGACCTTCCACGTTAGAAGTCAGCAGTGCTCCGGCGGTTTGGTGACTGATACGGGTAGTGCGACAGTGAATGGTTGAAGCGGGCTAGTCCTCGGTTCGTGTTGTAGAGGCATTCTTTGATCTCAGCAGGGCGCTGGCCGTATCGGGGGCGTGGGGCACCGACGGAGAACCCTTGAAAACAGAGCCACTTGTAGGGACAGCGACGGTAGATGTGCTCGGCCTCTCCGCAGTGGTAGCACAGCGGGCGATTATCGGGCGTTCGCCACACGTCGGTCTTCCTTGGCGTCTGGTATTGGTCTACAGGGCGTCGGCCGGGTGGCATTGGACTGCGGTATCGCTCGGCCTTTTGACGACGGGTTGGATCAGGGCGGGGTTGATAAAGAACGGCAAAGTAGGTCACCTCTTGGGGCTGACGGGGTTGCTTCTGAAGGCGCAGAAGTCTCCAGCGCATGATGAACCTCTTCTCAGATGACGTCAGTCAGGGAAGCTACTTGCAGTTGCAGCGTCGTTAGAAAAAACTTAAGCTCTTCCTTGACCACTGCTCGGATGGTCTCCGCAATGTATTGGAGCTTACAGTCACGGCACCGATAGTCTCCGAGAACAGTGCGTTGACAAGGTTGTCGTACTGTCTCGTTCGAATTTCTAGCGTCTTCTCCATCGCGGCCGCCAAGACGCGAATTCCGCCACCGTCTTTGGCGGGTTACGGACTAGACAAGCAAAAAGCTCTTTCTTCACTCCTAGCATTAAAAACCTGACCTTCTTTTCTTCGCTGATTTCTGAGTCTTCACGGCGAAAAAGTCGCTTCATCTCCTCAACGAAGATTACTGCCCCTTCGTTGGGGTGCTGCCTTCGAGTTTCAAGCAAAAGCGCAGCTCGCTCTCTTCTCACCACGGTAGTGAAAGTCTTAAGGAACTCCCTTTTGAATTGAGTCCAGTCGGTCAAAGAGCTCTCATGGTTCTCGAACCAAGGTCGAGCAGCATCTTCTAAGTAAAAAAAGGCATGCCGCAAGGTTTCTTCGTCGCCCGACCTGTTGAAGATGCGGAAGAGCTCCAGCTTCTCCAACCATTCTTGGGGGTCTTCAGCGGGGGCTCCCTGGAATGATTTCGGTTCTCGGGGCTGCTGCAGGGCGATTGGCGACGTTGTTTCTTGCCCCATGGTGTTGGTTGCAGCGTTCGTTCTCATGGGCTCTTCTGGCCGAAGACCGAACTCTGGTAGCAATCCTTGCAGTCGGCACCTTTCTCTTGTTGGAATGGCTTGGCGGCTTTCAGATGCCGTGGAGAGCATAAAGGCTTAGTACCCAGCAGCTCCACCAGATGTCACGAAGCCAAGGACGACGCAGTGGTCTCGAAATAGAAACAAGTTTATTGGAACGAACTAGTGCTCCCCTAACACCTGAAAAGAATACAGAGGTGGCGAAGCAGCGGTCAACAAAGTGACTTGCACACGCGAGTGTCGTCGCATCGAATGCCGCGGTGCCTGCTCTGCAGGCTTTTATCTTTCGGCGCAAGTGTTTCTGGAACCGTCGATTCACATCGAGAACATTGTAGATCGCGGAAGATTATTCTAGGCAAGTGATGTTAGGGCGAAACGGTCTGCTTCTCTGATTGTGATAGCCCGTGCAGCATTAAAGTAAAGAATGTAAGACGCGCTTCGTTTGGAACGAAGATAACACAGCCGGGCGTGGGCCGGCAGTAAAAACAAACAAGAAATAAACAAACCTATACATGGTTCGCGGCAATGTTATTAAGTTGCCACTTGCCTAGTATCTGGGCTGCATACCGGACTTCATTTCCTCGTCTATACGGACGACATAACGGTATGAACCGTAGGCCCAGACCTACACCGCCAAAGCTTTTGCCTTACAAGCCTTGCAAGACGCATACATGGTGCCAATATGCTGGACTGAAACTCTCAGTGTATAAAAGAGCCATTATGCCTCTGTCCAGTGCTTGGGGCAGTCGCAACCTGGCGATTTCCCTTCTCACACCACAACGTTTCGACCAACCCAAACACACTGCCACATCTCTTCACGTGCTAAGGTTAAAAATGCCGGCGTCTCGATCGGCTGCTGTGTGGCTTTATTCTCCTGAGAAAAAGCTGCCCAGATGCTTCACCTGATTTGATGCATCTCGCAGAAATCTGGTGGCTCCTGCTGCAAGATGGCTCGTTTTCTGGTGAGGCTTGTACCGCATCCTCCACTGGTTTATCAGTCCAAGTTTCAATACATGACTCAGACGGAGTGGGCCCGATTTGAGGCTCTTAAGACACCACAATGCGCACCACCACCTACCTCCATAGAATCACGTCGCTCTACCCTATTCACAAACGTACATTTGTTGCGGAAGCAGCGGCTTAGCTAATTATTTGGGTTGTTTCTTACCTCCTTCACCAGATCAACGTGCAACCAGGCTGCTATGGATTTATTCCCATGATACCGACCATATACCCATCGCTTTCTTACCTGCAGCTCCAACAGAAAAGTTCCAGGAGAAAAACCGATATTATTGATAATGGCAAAATCTCGCAGTTTATATCAGCGACAAATTTATTTTGCGGGAAACAAAAATCAAATGCACGACTACATGTGCTGCTCATAAGGTGTAGTATTGAAAAAAACCTCAGTCCAGCCACAATCACTAAATACATGCGAATTCAAGAGGGAGTTTTTATAAATTTAGAATATTGAGGCGTAAAACTGCATAGAGAGTTTTGTGGCTATAACTGTATTGGTTCGACCACTTCTCGGAACGGCGTTACCATTTAGGTTCGATTCCGAGATTGCGCAGATCGCCCAGTTCATCCTAACACTGCATTTTTTAAGAAAAATGGCCGTGTTGGCATGGAATATATTGCATCCTTTTTTTACTAGTTATTTGTGGCGTTTCTACATTCGTAGTCACGCTGGCTTCGGGATTTTTTGAATTTCAACCAAGGATGCGGGTCATGTATTTCGCAAAATGTGTGGTACAATAAAATTTTCACTTTATTTGGTTCACGAAATAAAAACAATCCATGACTTTCTTACTTCACTACGAGCCGATACAGCTTTGAACAGAAAATGTCTATGTACAGTGACCTATATATAAGGAAAATTTCTTTGGCCTTCTTGGTATCATCCCAAGAAAAGTTAAGGCAGTTTTATGCGGATAGATACTGATGAAAACTATCAAGGTGTACTAGAGATATCTCTGTTTTTGTTCGCATGCATTTGGTTCTTTGAAGTTTGTTGGAAAAGCTGTAAAGGTCGGGATGCAGTCGGTAATGCCGGAAGATATTACACGTGACGTTTTCTCAGGGATGTCTGAGTAGGTAAGAAATAAAATATAAACGTCGCTGAGGTGGCTGTGACCCTCGCAGGTTGTTCAAAAACAATAAATAAACCGAAGGTATGGGAGACCAAGGTTATTCCTTTATTTAACGCAATCTTCAGCAAAGCAAATTTAAAATATAGTCGCCACTGCATACGAGAATAATCTGCTTTTCAATAGTGGTAGATACAGGCAGAGGAAAAACACGGCGAAAGAAGAGTGACAATTCTAACCATGCGGACGATACACAGTGGAAACTACAAAACTTTTAAACTGGAATGAGACTTTTTAGAGTCAGCCCTCTTACACAAAAGGTGAATAGTAGTTCATACTAGTTTATGTTTTTGCAAGTGTCGACATTCCACCGCCTCTACCTGAACTTCGACACAGTTATAGACGTCATTGTTGGGAAATGTAACAATATTATAAATAAGCAGAACCGCGTTTTTGACAACATGTTTACGTTAAAATTCGTATCAAGTATGTGAAAAATAGTTTTAAACGACTAAAATCTATTATTCACTTTCCCGCATTGGGATAAAAAAATTAAGCGTTTTATGT
Source organism: Haemaphysalis longicornis (assembly GCA_013339765.2). NCBI lineage: Eukaryota > Metazoa > Arthropoda > Arachnida > Ixodida > Ixodidae > Haemaphysalis > Haemaphysalis longicornis. The sequence goes on from JABSTR010001674.1 coordinate 29,638, forward strand.
GGTATCCTTTCGGCATCTATGACAGTCTGGTGCTAGGTGTGTTTTTTTAACGATTACCTGAGGTATCCCCCAGCACGTGAAGTTAACCAACTCTAGATCGTTCTTAGGCCTGCCAAAGAGAGCCTTGTCGCCCCTTTGTGCCATATCAATACCTTGCCGTCGTCAAGCATGAAGAAATTAAGTTTTTTTCGTGGACTTCCTTGTAGCCAAAATCAGGGCACTAGCCTGTTTCGTTATACTTTCCTTTATGTACACTCTAGATCCGTTCATTCGAAGCACCTTCCGTGCCTGCAGACATGCATCCCTCACACTATGACTCAAAAAATTGACAAGAACGCTGCGTTTAGTTGTGCTTCGACGGCACGCTGCAAAGCGGTTACATCGCTTTCAACGCGTTTATAAACTTAGACTGTGCCGGTACACGGCAAATGTTACGCATATAAATGTCTTCGATGTTTATTTCACCGTCATTTTCGTCGCAAAAAAAAGTTCCTGCGTTTTCGCAGCCACCCCTTACCATAGGGGCGATTTCCAGTGCAAGCCGGGTGAACTTCCCAAGCGTTGTAGTCCCACACAAGGGCCCAGCGCCAGGGCGGGGAGTCGCTTGTACCTATTTTACCAGTAGGTGCCCGGTGCCACCAAGGAACAAGAATTCACATGGTGCCTTCCACAGCCACGATGGACGCTCAACTCGTAACCGCTTGTTGCAGGACAAGCCGCCAGACTCTTTCACCCCCGGCAATGGCGCAACATGGCATGATGGCCGGGGGCGCCGCCAGATGGACAAGGGTCAGGGGCCCCTCGATAGGGTAAAGGCAGCTTTCCAGGCGTGGATTCCCCTTTCAAGGGTCCGCACTCGACCAGGGACGCCTGTACCCACTAAAGAATCCGGTGGGTGCCCGGCGGCACCAGGATTCGAACCCAGTACCTTCTGCATACGAGGCGAGTGCTGTACCTCTGAGCCATCGCTGCGGTAAGTAATTAGGACATATATTTTATATATGTCATAAATATTACGGAAGTGTGTGTATAAATATTTCGTGAATATAAGGGGGTGTCTTTATTAAATAACCTCAAAAACGTAGTGATTTTTGGGAGAACATTTGTGAAACAAAATACTCGCATAATTACCGCCCTGGACTTTCTGCAGGGACGCAGCGAGATGGTCTCTTGCTGACTAAAAACATGCATAAGTAGACATTCTCAAGCTCGGTTTGTTTCATTCATTTAAAACGTATTTTGAATGACCTTACAAGACAGGTAGACGATGAGAGCAACGTCACGGACTGGTGATGATTAGGGAACTGAGCAGCTCCGTGAAGCTTGGTAATGTTTTTGGCACTTTGGTGCCTAGTTTACCTATGGGTCTCGCCATTTACACAATGGTTGTACAACAACGCCCCCTTTCTTGCAAACGAAAAACTTAAGCTTCTATTGGAACGTAATATTTCCCCGACATCGCTTGCGGCCTTCTGTCAATCGGTACCTTTCGTTTTCACGGATCCGAACGCTGGCCTAAGTGCCGCTGTCATCGCATTGTGCTTTTTAAAAGGCGTAGCAATGTTCAACTGTTCCTAAATTCTAGCTGAACCCTGAGCAGGGACGAGGGTACTAAAGTATAAAAGAGAAATAGTGCTGCAACAATTCTACTTTGGACACGCTTCACTCCTACATAACTGGCTACCTGTGAGGGTTGTCAGCGACACCCATACTTTGTGAGCCCTTCAAGGGCTCAAACATCTAGATAGCCTGCTAGGCCTTGAACTTTCTGGAATATTACTCGATCATTTCCACAAATGTTTTCACTGTCATGTGTATGCTGACTACCCGTGTGCAGGTATATGGCTGTGAGTGCGAAGGACACAGTGACATCCTTGGCGAATACGTTGCCGCGGTTTCCTTCGCGCTTTCAGACTCCAGCAAAACTCGGTAGCGCCGAACAAGAATCCGAGCCTACGACGGCAGTTCCCAGTTGTCCATGGCTTAAATATTACCTGCTACTTTATGATTTGTGACATACTGCTTTGGAACACGAAATGACGTCTGTAGGGTGTTCGTTTTTGGCTCCTGCCAAAATCACGCTTGCTTTTGCAGTTTCGGCGCACAATGCACAATAATTTTAAGTGCCGAGATGAGAAATAAAAAAAAATACATCAACCACCCAACACCTTTTCCTGACCCTAAATGGTGTTCACTTTGATGCGCAAAAAAATTAGCCAGCTACCACGACTGTAAACGATGCTATCTCTCTTGCCATATTGTATCCTGGCTTCTTGCAGTCGCCCCTCGTAGTTCTCCTTTCAGAAAAGCGCCAATTGACCGCGTCGAACGTTTCGACGCTCTTCCTATGGTCGCGATTTACACTGTACATCCATCGAGCGGTGTGTTCGATGCGGCTGGTCCAACTGCTTCTGCTGCCGAAGAAGCCCAAACTTTCATAGGAAATACCCTTTTCTTGACTGTCCCGTCGGTCGATAATTGAACAATTTAAGAGTTGTTCCGCATATGTGCGCCATGATGGTGTGGTTTTACGCCTTACCCCTGGACTCTGACAACGTGGACTCTGACAAAGAAATGACTCGAGATGGTGCCTTGAATGGCGTACCCTCAAAATAAGGCGACGCATAAGCCCACTAGTTATTTTTTATTTAGAAAATACGGCAGGGCATGAATGACCCCGACAGGAGTAGGGTGGTACAATAAAAATAACATGACCAAAAATGCAAACAATACATAGGTGGCACAAACTAACAGGTAAATATGCAACATATTATGGTACAAGATCTAAGTCACACTTCACAAAAACTCTCAATAACCTTAACACGTTTTCAAAAATAAAAATGTGATGTGGCTGTTCGTTTTATTCTGTTATTTTGCGAGAAAAAAAAGCGTATTTAAAATTTTTAGTTTGATCAAAGTTAGGAGTGAATTTTTGTGATAATAACGCTTTTTGGACCCGAAGATAACGGGGGAAGAATGTTTGATAGGTCTTGTACTCTTTTTTTGCCTGATAGGTACAAAAGAAAAAGTTAGTCTCGCTGTCTTCCGGCGATATTCGGAAGTTAAAATTTTTATTGTTCTTTAGTTTAGTTGAAGAATCCGACTCGCCAAAGCGGTTGAAAATGAAATGCTTTGGATTTTTTTAGATTGTTAATATTTTTGTTACTATGCGGATCCTATACCTCACATACATATTCTAAACCAGACCTGATAGTTGTATTGTATGCGAGTAGCTTAGTAGAGGAAGAGAACTGTTGATTTTATGCCTTAGCATGCCTACATTTCAATGTGCGCATGAACAAATTTTTAAACGTGAGAAGACCACGTTAGTTTCCAGTGATTGTTACTGCAAGATATTTGTAACTTCCTTTTCGAAAATGGTAGTTCCTTTTGTATGATACGGGTAAATAAATGGCTGTTTTCTGTCAGTTATGCGTATGAACATAAGTTTTATTGGGGTTTGCCTTCATTTTCCAGTGGTAACACTACGTAGTTATGGCGTCGACAGATTACTACAGAAATATCTGGTCATTTAAGGAGTTTGCATGCACTTTGCAAAACACTTTGCAAAAACATTTAATTTCAGACATAACATTTCGTGGTGTCCAATCAGTTATAAAACGGTAACAGTTCCTTGGGCGCTAAAAATGACAGCGACGCCTCCTCAACGTGTCAACCTGTCTCTTCTATATATTTTAAATTTTTGGGGAACAATTTCGGTATTATCGATGCCTTTCGGTATCATCAATCGATGTGACAGTTTTTTAACGGGTTATTCTTAAGTTCAATCGTTTTAATAAGAATGCTTCGGGCATTCTTCAACTTTGTTTAAAAAAACTCTTGAATAACTCTGATCTTGAAAACCATAGCTTAGCTATTCCTTCTTACTAGGCCAACCACCTGGACACGAGTTTGTTGATTTCGTTACAAGGCAAACTCCCGTTGAAAAGGGGATTCCGTCGTGTCGAGGCACGCCTTTCTCTATTACTTCTAGCTGCCTTATCGTGGACACCTTAGAAACAGTAAATAACGCTGCGATAGTGCAGTTTGGGCACCACGTCCATACGCACTATAGAGCTCCATTGTTTATCGCTCATCTCTAGAGATGCGCGAGTAACCTTCTCCGGCAACCCCCTGTGAGTCACGGAAAAGCACCTAGTCCGAACCTGCTGACGTCAACCACCTGAAATCATGTCGTTTATGCTGTTTGCTGTGTTCTACCTCCAGCAAGAGCAAAACAGTTCACACCAATTGGATGTATGCTTTATAGAAAAACAATCTTTGAATTGGTGTGCCAGAAAAAGAAGCTACTTTGGTTCCTTTAAAACCTGTATCACGTGGTTTAGCTTGTCGTTAAGACTTTTTGTGCTGGCTTCGAAATGATCGACATGTCTAGATTCCCAACATAACTTACAACGTGGAAAAGGTTCGTTACTAATGAGGGACTAGGTAAATAATTACATAAAAACAAACGATCACAGGCCAAAAGAGAAAGCCTCACAATTTATTAAGTCAAGCTTGGTTTTTCGCCACTGGGAATTGCTACATGCTTAACAGAGATACTCCTTATTTCGAAGGGTGAACCCAAAGCAATTGATAGTCAATAAAAAATTCACAGCCCTTCCAACCCATGAAGATGGATGGCCAGCAAAGCTGCGGTGCCGAGCGTCAACGTGAGGTCTGTCTGGGTCGTAGTCCAAGGGGTGCACGAAGCAAAACACGTTTGTTTGTTTGTAATTAGCGATTGAGCATTGTTCCTGGTAATTAACTGAAAGTCCAGTCCTGTCAAGTCACTGCTCCTCGCGCATGATCAGCACGGCTCTTCCCGAGCCACGTGAAACGGCTATCAAGCGGCTCCGACGCAGCGTCAGACTTGGCTACTGCGCAATTGAGGCGCACACCTGGGCACGCGCCGGCGCCAGTGCGTCTGCCACTTCTATGACGACGAACACAATCCTACACAATCCATTTTATCCAAATTCAATCCAAATCCAATCCAATTCTAACCAAATCCAATCCAAATCCAATCCAAATATAATCAAAATCCAATCCAAATCCAATCGAAGCAAAGCCAAGCCAAGCCAAGCCATGCCAAGCCAATCCATTCGTACCGAAATAAATCCAATGCCTCTCGCGCTTGCGCAGAACGGCCCTTCACGCCACACGCAAAACTGCTCAACCTACAAAACACACAGGAATCGTGGGTAGAAATTTAATATAGCACAGGTATGGTAATCACGGCACATGCTTTATGAAGGCCCTAGGGTCTTTTTAATTTTGTATGAGTTTTTTTTATGCCGGGGGGGTGTGGCGCGCAGTTTTACCATTTCGGGGATTTGTGTAGGCTCCGCAACATGGCGCTACCATCTCTAGCGATTCCTGTCTACATCGCTCTGGGACCGGAGACGATCTGCTGGGTCCTAGCCATTTACAGCTTTGCTGTAAAAGGTCATCGCCCTGCTGTGGCCCGAGTGTGGTGCTGATGATGACGATAATTTTGACACCTAAGTTTAAGTTTAGATGAGAGGTATCATGCGATTTATTAGCCAAACAAAGTTAGTTGCGAGAAGAATGGAAAATATTAGTCATTCCTCTTATGTAAGTTGAACAATAGGGGAAGCTCTATACGTAGTACTATCCTAGCTCAAATGTACCTTGCATAATATTAAAATCGCGGATGTGGCTATTTTACACACTTTTGTTTGATGGTTTCTACAAAACTAACTGACTGTATTTTTCTGTTAGCGCACCACTCCAAGGGGAAGGTATCACTAATATTTGTACTACAAAATACAACTGACCAATTATCAGAAATATAAAGTCTTTGACATAATTATGGCATTGACTAAGTGTAATTCTGTTGTTTTGTTAGAGGCTGCGTGTTTGAATAAAACAAGACTCGCAAGATCATTTCAAGAAATTTAGTATGTCAAGAAGCAGTTTTGCTTTCGCAAAAATACTGCGCGCCATTAGAGCCATTAACAGCTTTGCTAAAAGACATTTTTATAGTTTCTACGCACAAATCTATCAAACAGCGAACAATTCGAACTGAAGGCCTAAAATTGTGCATTCGAAGTTATGAGAAAGGCAGCGAAGTGGAGCAAAGAGAAGCGGGGCAAGTTGAGAGGTAGAATAATAACCAAAGAGCGAGAGCCCTTTGGTGTGATAATACTTTTATTATATATTTTGAAACTGTGCCGCGAGTTTCGCAGAACATGTGGTTCGGTTGTGCTTGATGCACACATGCAAGAATAGTTAGGAAAATACATGGACGTGTTTCAAAGTACATTGTAATGTAGGGTATCTTACGTTATGAAATTTTTGTCACTGATGGAAGCGCGGCGCATTTAGGTTATGATTATCAGCATCGAAAACGCCCTTTCAACGTTAAAAGTCGAAAAGCGAGAAGCGCCAGTCCACATTGAGAAAACACTGTACCAGTTTCGGTGTGAACTCTCAGAGAGGAGTGGAGTTTAACAATGTTACTTGTTTGAGAGTTTTTGAAGTTTTCAAACATTTTTATGAGCCAGCTTACCTAATGGTAGCTAATTCTTGTTTAGACAATTGTGCTTGCGTTGAAAGAGGTCAACTGAGCATTTTTGTGGAAGCGGTGGCGATTCGTGGTTATCGCCGAATAGGGTGAACAGTCAGTGCTGCGAAAAACTTTCGGAATGCCCTCAAGTTCAAGCTTAAATCATTTTGTTTTGCCGATGTGCCGCTCTATAATCGGTGTAATTGGATAAATAAGAATTGTGAAAAATTGTATGAAGGGTGCCTCCGGACTGAAGAATTGTATTGAATAGTTAGCTGTTTTCGGCTGAAAATGCCACTGTACTTGCTGTCTGCACCACAATCTCCTACTGTGTGAAACTTTTTTTCTTTGCGATTGAGTTTGTGCGGATTCTCCTCAGACAATCTTATGTATCGTAATTATATAACGCGAAGAAATAAACAAGGGTTTAACACTGAGGTCACCCATCTTAATTGACAAATCAGCGCGCTAGATTTCTGCAACCCTAATTGGAACAATAGACGCTGACCTAAACTTATATAAGCGATGAGATTTTAAAACGTAGCTTTTGTAGGGTGAATATAAGAAGGGATACCGAAATTTGGGTTTTAAGATGTTCAAATGCAGTACTGGGAGCAGTCACAAGGCTTGAGAAGCACTAATAAGGAAAACGTTTAACGTAACTGCGCTCATTATTGAACTGGTTTAGAAAAGGCGCATGACTTTCCCTGGTGTCATGTGTCCCACGAATGAGGAACCAGATTAGGTACACAACATTTGAATAGCCGCAGTAATGCTGCACTTCGTATTTTCGTAGTATTCTGAAGCCTTGGTAGTGTTACGCGGTGTGGCGGTCATTTCTGAGCATACTTAACCTGAATCATTGTTACCAGGCGTGCAGGCTGTGGCTTCTGGTCGAGTGATGCGTGAATTATTCAGAAAGTCATTGGGATTTTTATTGGTTTGCAAGATAACTTCGTGTTCGGGAGCTATAATTTTAATCGTTCCCATTCAGTAGAGATTTTGTAACGTTTCCTAGTACGTCGGACACTCTTAGACCGCATGCTGAGCGGTTTACAATGACGTTATTTGGCAGATTACAGTTTGGTGGTTTATTCCTAAAGTTTTTAGTTTGGTCCAGTTGCTGGACTCACGTAAGAGTGCAGTAAATTAGATGTAACGGGTATTTATTAATCAAAGGAAAGGTATCAAAGTCCCGATAGCTTAAGTCAAAATTGTCTTGACTTGTCCAAATTCTCCTAAACCGGTGGTGTTGACGATAATAAATGTATGGCTGCTCGTCTCGAAAATAAATATGAATTTAAGCTTCATCTTGGTATCAAGCACAGAAAGTGCAGGGAAACACACCTGCCCTATCAGCCTAGTTATAATTCTACCAGAATAGTACTCTGAACGGTGCACAATTGGTCCCACCCGAGCATCATGTTTTTTCAACTTACTGTATTTTTTTTCAAAAATATGCCTGTTTCAACCACAAAAGGAGTAACACGCTTTTTGAATGACTTTTCTGGCATTTTTAACAAACGGCCTTCACTCTGTTTATACAAAAAAACACTAAATCCAACTTTTATTGGGAAAGAAAAAACCACAATAAACATGCGCGTAAGCATTTGTAGCGTACGATTTAAATAACTTGAAACAAACTGAATGAAGCCTTCCAATGCAAAAGAAAACACTCCTGCACTGTGTAGAAATTTTAGGTGGCGGTTAATGACCTACGTTCACTACTCCGCGTCAGCAGGCATTATAAAATTATTTTACATAATATTGCCATGGTAGCAACACAAGCACTAGTAGAATTATTTATTTATGTATGCGAACTTCTGCTCACAACTCAGCTATGACTTTCTAGGAATGGCCGCACTCTCGAGCTCTTCCTCCTCTTCTTCTCTGGCTCAATTTCGTCGTCGTCTCCCAGCCGATAACGGCCAATCCGTTTCTGTGAATGCGATGGTTTGTCGCAGTAGTGTGTGTGAGCCCAGGTGAATGAATATCAAGTGAAACACTTTGCTTGGTCAAAACACCGCGTATTAAATAATTATGTTTAGGTGTAAAAGAGTGGGACTGAGCGTGGCAGTAAGGGCTGACCTATATGCTGACGCCATCATCAGTGACTTGTTTGAAGCGGGCTTGCCACTGGGAACCACTGAAACAGGAGTACTATCGGCCAACGACGCTAATCTGGTTCCTTAAGACAGACAAAAGGGGTTAATTTTGGTGACTAATGCAACCAGGATGGCTCACCTACTCACAAAGCGAAAAAGCTATGTTGCCACGGAAATTCTTTGCGGCAGAAATCGAGTACAAGGGTTGACCAAAATATCCACTTCGGCGATGGTGTCCGAAGAAACTGATAGCATGTCCTCAAAACCTCAGTTTAAAACGTGATCGGCATTTAGCTGTTGGCAGGCGTATAGCGCGTGTACAAAACCTGGATTTAGCATCAGAGCAGTGGAATCGCCTGGTGACGATAGGATATAATGGCGGAAGTAGAGAAAAGACATTCCGTTGTTAAGGGTAATGTTAAGAGTAAATGGGAAATAGCAGTACACTAGGTGGAATGGCAGATTATTCCTAATTAATACGCACAGTAGCGTCAGCAGTGGGCTTGATGCCATTGCCAGTGGCACCACGTAAACAAGGCCCAGAGTGAGGAGTCGACTTTTTTTGGACGTGAGCATAGATTAGCACAAATCACAGAAATCCTTGCCCCGCTGTTAACTAATGCTTCTACGTGGATGGCTTCGTGGGCTTCATATTAGTTCATAAAGCTTCCACTTCAATACATTTGACAAAACCACATTTCATTTTGCCGGCAGTTCAGCTGAAATTGCGGTCGGTCCAAGTGATGAAGTTTTTTCTCCTTAAACTGCCACACCTTGTTTTCCTGCGGTTGGAAGCATTGACAGCGGGATGAAGTTGTGACAAGGCATGACAAAATAATAAGGAACGACGCCGAGCGGGGCAAGAATCGCGGGTATAGTCCAAGGTGTGAGGGTAGGGAGACAAGCGGGGTGAACATGGCCAGTACACATGCTGACAGAGGAGTAGTATAAGGGCTTTTCTTGTTTGCGTATAAGCTGGCGGCTCCTCTAGCTGGCATCTGTGGTAGAAATTGGAAATATATCTTCTGATTACACAGTAGAAGTACACAGGCGGGTTGCCTGGATGATGCATTGCTCTCTACGTTGAGAAGTAATGAGCCGGTGTCGAAGGCACAGATGGGGCGGTCGGGTGTACAGATGTCCTCCTCGAGAAGGGGCTGTCACGGAGCACCTACTGAGTACGTTCGAATCTGAAGTGGACCAGACTGACATTGCTGTGGGGTATGGGTAACACCTGCCAGCGCTTCTTTGATCACGTCCGCAGTTCATGTGCATATGCACAACAACTCGGGGGTCAGGCACCATTGAGCTTCTGTACCTGATCTCATATAATTGTACGTATAAAAGCACAAAGCGGCGCATCTTTAGAGCGGCGGGTAGGCCACGATACCTGCATAAGACGAATAGTTTGCAGATTGTCAACGCGCTAGCACAACGTCTGCACTTTGGCAATGCTGTGGGATATTCAATTGCCAGTGCCTTCAAAGCGAAAGAGGCGATTCTTTTTATTATGTGCCTTAGCTTATCCTCCTGGGACATGTCTTTGTCAACTCGACGACACGGCCCATAACATCTTCTAGGTTTGAAGCGTAGGTTTCCTTCCGGTGGAGTACGCGGGCGTCCAGTGTTCTTTTGGCTTTAACCACCCTAGCAGAGGACGTGCGAAAATTCTGATGAAGTTTCTGGGTAAACCGCTCCAACCAGAGATGGCCCCCTCACTGTTGCGATACCGCGTCTTGGCCACCTCCATCAAGGAGATATCAATGTTCTCTAGTTTGAATGTGTCGTCCTAGTGGTTGAAGGAGAACCCCATCGTACTAATCGAGCCATTATTCAACATTATCACCGCGGCGACTAGCAGCCAAAAACGTTGGAATGCGCTGGTGGGTAGTGATATTACTCGCGGGCTGGACAAGAGCTCCTCTGTTCGTAGCATACGGCTGCTCTCATGCAGCATGGAACGGGTTGCTAGCGTCAAGTACATACCTGATCCAGGCTTGAGCAGCGTGACCGGGAGATGTAGACGTGTTGACCAAGATCACGCTTCAACACCTAATGAAGGGGGGAATGGGTCCTCTGAGGCGATATTTCTTTGCCTGATCAGACCGAACATTTCATAGAGCGCGAGTCTAACGATGGTGATGATAACTGTTTACCGATGATAATTCCGATGATGAGGGAATACAAGAGGTTGGGAAGCCTACTCCTTGTTACTTGCAATGGCCGTGATTGTAGAATTTTGCTTGCACTATCTATTACATTAAAGAACGCCCCGAATGGGCGTCTTGTCTGTGGTTACTTTTTGCGCCTGCCTGCCATTGTTTAGCGCCCCAAAATATTCAGTCTGTTAAACCAGCTACCCCTGATAAGAGCTATACAATATATAAAACTGATATATATATATATATATATATATATATATATATATAGATATATATATATATATATATATATATATAGATATATATCTATATATATATATATATATATATATATATATATATATATATATATATATATATATATATATATATATATATATATATATATATATTACGGGTTGCAAGTCAAGAAAACGGTCATAAAAACAGATGAACAATTTTTTGAATCAGGAAGAAAGTGGTGAAAAAATATCCGCCGGGTGGGATCCGAACCCACGACATCCAGAAAACCGGTCTGGTGTCATAAACACTACGCTACCAGCGAGGCGGTTTCCCCACCACTTTCTCGGGTATTTATGTTAAGGTATTTTTGTTTCCTGCACTTGGAGGTGGTAGCCAGCGCCACACGGACTACTCGGGATGAAGGGGATTTTCTTTTCAACCCCCGGGCCGGGACTCGAGTGTCTAAGACTTCTCCAGAGTGGGCGACCAGCGTTGAACCCTCTTAATACTACCTTTGGCACCAAACCTGCCAGAACTTTTAAGGTTATGACAATTTTGCCAAAACAACAAGAACGATTATTAACGCCATTAGAAGCTACAGATAATGCCTTCAAAAAACATAGAACCATAACACATTTCACCATAGGCCGTCGTGTAACCCTGACGGATATTTTGGCCTCAAAATCTCAGAACTTTGAAAGATACTGTTTATTCCCAAAATAACTAGGGAAACCGCTTTCATCACGCATTTTGTCAATAAAAGTATATTTTGGGGCACTGATACAAATTACACTTTGTTCGAAAAATTGAGGGATTATTCATATTGTGGCTGTGATTTTGGAATAATGAGTTCAAATTTACAACACTTCTTAAATAATGCAACATCACTGATATCATCGGCCATTATTTAGGTGCATGCACAAAGTATTGTGGTTCCTGGGTATTTTGGTTAGGGTATTTGTTCTTTACAACTTTTTTATATCGAAGGTTGATAACCCTTTACCTCGATGACCGATAATGTTTATTCAACTTTTACACAAAAAAGTGTTGAAACATTCATTGATTAAAATATAGGGAGTTCGTCACAAAATCAAATAAAAATAAAAAACAGAAGCACCGTACGTTCAAGGGCAATACCTACTTTTGATGATGGTTGGAGTTTTTTGGCGCAAGGCCAGCTGGGGCAAAGAGCGCCAAAGAAAAGTATCTTAAAAAACAGTAGCTATATAAATCAGAACAACAAAAAAAATCAATTAACGGCAATGGTGATGGCTGGTGTATAGAGCCAGATTTGATTATGCGTGGTAGGAAATGAGGTTTAATACTTGACGTCTGACAAATACTCAAACACACGTTTTACGGAAACAATCGCATCGTCACATAGAAAAAACGATGGATGTAGGGGAATATGTTGTCTGTAGACTTCTCTGAAGTTTTTGTGTCATGTTGTGTGAAGTGCCTTGCATGTGTAAAGTATGTGCATTACGGATAGGGCCTCTCCGCATCTGCTGCACTGCGGTCTAGAAGATCCCGTCAGCAGATACGAGTGCGTTGCATGGGTGTGCCCAATCCGCAGCCTACCCAAGGCGACTTCCGTGTGTCTGTTGTTTGAGTCAGTTGTGTATCGTCCCAAGTGTGGCTTTATTACGTGTAGTTTATTATCTGTCTGTTCATTCGACTGTGCTTGCCATTTCCTACGAAGGTGTTGTCAAATTTGTGGCTTAAGGTCACTGTGTGGTGGTATTGTTATATCTACTGTGTTCCTTAGTGCAGCAACTGCGGCCTTCTGATCCGCAACCTCATTACCAGCAACGCCAGCACGGTCTGGAACCCAGCACAAAACCAGAACAAGTTTTTGGGCATATATAGACACGATAGTGTTGAAAACCATTAGGACAATTCTGTTTTTGCATGGCTTGTAGGATGCCAATGCGCGCACAACGCTCAAGAAACCTGTATATATGATGGACTTCGAGATTTCGTGTTCAAAAATGTGTTGTGCAATGAGTAAGATGCCATATGCTTCACCTGAGGAAAATGTGGTGTATGTGCTCATGGTTCTGCATGCATCAAAGTTTGGACCATGAGCAGTGCAAGACACTACGGTTGCAGTTTTGGATGCATCACTATACAACTCTGCACATTGATACTTGTACTGCAGGGACAAGAAGTGCTGCAAAATTGCAGTTTGCGGTACCCTGGTTTTATCAATATTCTTGAAAGACAAGTCACAACACACAGGTTGAAGCTGCAAGGGTGGTGAAACGTCCGTAAAAGAAGATAAGTAAATGTCTGAAAAAGAGATGTTGAAATTCGAAGCTTCCAATCTCACTCCAAGTGAGAGTGGCAAACAAATGGATGGGCGATTTACAAACAATGGTGATGTGAATGCATCATTAAAAACAGGTTTAAAAGGATGGCGTTTTCATCGATGAAATTTTGAAAGCCTAGAGCAAGTCCATGTACTCCATGTACGTTCGCTGGTCCTCAAGACACCATTTGTTGCATTCAACGTATAGACTCTTTGCCGGGCTAGTGCGGAACGCACCCGACGCAAAGCGGAGGCCCAAGTGGAGTACTGGGTCAAGCATCTTAAGTGTCGTTTTTGATGCCGACCCATACACGACACTGCCGTAGTCAAACCGAGACCCGACTATGGCGGTAAAGACCCTGAGAAGCACTTGTCTGCACCATAGGATTGGTGAGAGAGGACCTTGAGAATGTTTAGTGTTTTGAGTCATTTATGTTTAAGTGCTTTGACGTTAGGTATGAACGTAAGCTTGTCATTAAATATGACGCCTAAGAACTTGTGCTCCCTTTTAACAGGAATAGATGCACGGCCAAGGCAATCTCAGGGTCCACATTAGGTCCGCGCTTGGGGGAGAACAGAACACAAGTACTTTTGGCCGGGTTCAGTTTAAAACCGTTAAGGTCCGCCCATCCAGCAAGCCTCCTAACACCGAGCTGTACTTGACGTTCGCAAATTGACAGGTTACAGGATTTAAAAGACATTTGAACATCGTCTACCTAGATGGAACAGGAAATGATTGGTGGCAACGCCTTTCGGAGGAAGTTCATCTTAACTATAAACAATGTGCAGCTTCGAACTACAACTTGCGGCACACTATTTCCTGCACATGTATCCCGGACAGGGGTGACCCAACCTTAACACGAATTGTCCTCGTGGACATGTAACTAGAAATTGTATTTAACATGTTACCTGACACACCAAAGGACCTGAGGTCGCTAAGGATGCCATATCGCCAGGCTGTGTCGTAATCCTTTTTAAGATCAAAGAATACCGTAAGGCAGAACTGCTTATGAGCAAATGCATCTTTTATGAAGGATTCCAACGCAACAAGTTGATCGTTGGTAGATCGCCCCACCCTAAAGCCTGCCTGGCAGCTCTCGAGAAGACCATTGTACTCAAGGAAGTACACGAGCCTGCGATTTATCATCTTCTCGAGCAGCTTGCACAGGCAGCTTGTCAAAGCAATGGGACGATAACTGGCGGGAGAGGAAGGGTCCTTCCCTTCCTTCAGGAACGTCACTACTATGGCCTCCCTCCAAGAGTGTGGAATATGCCCCGAAAGCCATATTTTATTGTATAGGTGTAGGAGTGTTTCAAGAGTGTCTGGGTGTAGGTGTTGTATCATGGTGTATGTAATATTATCTGCCCCTGGAGCTGAAGGTTTACATGTGCTCAGGGCAACTCTCAACTCACACAGTGTAAATTCAGAATTGTAACCATATTTTGACCTGTTATTGTCATGTAGCCACTTTGTTTCACAAGCGGTTTTACGTTTCAGGAAAGTGTTTGTGTAGTGTGCTGAGCTAGAAACGTGTTGGAAGTGTTGTGCAAGTGTGTTACCCTAGTCTTCTAGTGTGTTCCCTCTTGTACTGACCAGGGGCACGCTGTGTGTCTGTTGTCCTTTTAGTTTTCGTATTCGTGTCCATAATTTGTGTGTGTCTGTGTAAGAGTTTATGGATGTCAAGAAGGTGGGCCAACTTTCTCGTTTTGCCTCACGGCGCACACGTTTTCCTAACGCCTTTGCCCGTTTGAACAAGAGGAGGTTTCCCGATGAGGGGTACCGACGAAGGATACCCCACGCCTTGTTCTGGGCCTCTCGCGCCCGCCTACAGTCCCTATTTCACCTCGGCCTCCGCTGGTTGCGCGGGGCACCAGAGACGTGGGAAATGGACTTTTCAGCGGCGTCGAGGATGTGCGCCGTGACAAGTTTTGTAGCTTCTCCAACGTGTAGGTGTCCTATGGATGTGTGGTGCAGTTTCGATGTCTCTGTAAATGTGTTCCAGTTAGCTCGTGCCTCAATAAACCTATTATGGGAAGATGAACTGCTTGGGCCTTTACCTATATATGTCTGTGAAGTGGGGAAGCGGTCACTGCCTTATGGGTCAGTTCCCACCCCCCACTCAAGACATGTAAAGAGAATTGCCGAACCAATAGCCAAGTCAAGATTTGAGTATGTGTTTTGTCCTACGTTATGGTATGTAGGCTGTTTCGTGTTGAGAAGGCATGCTCCTGAATATGTAAGGAATTTCTCTATCAGGCGACCTCGAGCATCCACGCGAGAAGAGCCCCAAAGAGAGTTGTAAGCATTAAGGTCGCCTGTCAGGATGTTTGGTTCGGGCAGCTGCTGAACCAGCACCTCGAAGTCAGAGCTTGAAAGTGAAACATCAGGAGGAATGTGTATGGAGCATACCGTTATCAGCCTAATAAATATTATTGAGCGTATTGCTACAGCCTCAAGGATAGTGTTTAAAGTGACAGGGTGGCATGCTAAGGATTTCCAGACGATTATGGCCACACCGCCTGAAGAGTATGTGCAGCCATCCCTGTCTTTCCTCTATACCAGGTATATATTCAAAACAATTGTGTGTTTAGAATTCAAATGTGTTTCCTAAACACACATTACACTTGGCTGATTGGTATGCAGAATCTCATACACGTCGTCAAGATTATTCAGAATGCCTCTGCAGTTTCATTGAACAATATTTTCTCGTTGCATTATTCAGTGTGAGAGCTACTGGAGTGTGTATGTTTATGTGTCGTCTTTCGGGGGTGTGACTCTTGGATTGGGCTTTTTGAGCCTTTCTGTAGGCTTGGACGTCGGATGCCGGTCCTTGCGCTGCGTTGCAGGCAAGAAAGCCACGACGTCCATCTCGTCGTCCGATGTCCTGGGTGTTCCCGTCGGACTGGGCCCCCCGGTCTTGGCCCCTCTTCAGGGGCCCTTCATTTGACCCGCCACCGCAGCAGGTATCGGAGGCACCAGAAGTGGCACGGGTGGTGCGGTGGTGGTGGGAGCCGGTGCGGGGCCCGTGGTGTCCATGGCACCCTCCAACGCACTGGAGGATGGGTAGGGAGGGATGGGAGCTGCACTGGTCCCGACGGAAGAGGTTGCCACCACAACCGCTGCTGGATCAGCGAGCGGTGCGGAGGCGGGTTGGACTGCCAAAGGCAACCCAGGGGGGGGGGGCTGCGGCGGGACCAAGTCCTACTCACGGTACTGGGTCCCCACCGAAACCAGACGCCGCTCCGCCCCCCGGGCGAGCTGCGTCGGCGTACCTCCCCAGAAGGAAATAGGCGAACCACTTTCGTGCCTCTGGGTAGGTGATTTTCTCGGTCACTTTTATGTTGATTACTTTCTTTTCCAGTTGATTTTTCTCGCACTTCCTGGAGTAAGCCGCAAGTGGGCCTCCGCAGTTAGCACAAGTGAAGGTAGCAGAGTTTCAATTATCAGCAGGGTGGTCCTGTGCAGCACATTTGGCACAGGTTGTTTTGCCGCGGCATGAGTTTGTGTTATACCCGACCCGCTAGCACTTGAAGCAGCCGGGCTGGTTTGGAATGTAGGGACGAACTGCACATCGGATAAACCTGCATTGATGTGTTCAGGAAGTTTGGATCGATTGATTGTCAAGATTATGTGCTTGGTTGGGATTTCCTTATCGTCTCTGCGGATATTGATGCGGCTCACGGCCGTGACGCCCTCATTCTTCATTCCCTCAAGTAGGTCTGCATCTGTGTCATTCAGCAGATCTGGCTCAGAGATCACACCCTGGGAGCTGTTGAGACTCCGGTGGGGTGTGACCCTAATGTCCAGATCGCCCATTCCGGTCTGAGCAAGAAGCCCTGTGCCCGGCTGCTTGTTGTTTACCTCGACAAGGACCTCACCAATTTATTGTTTTTTAGACTTGTAAGATTTTCCAATTATGCCCTCAAGGTATTTAGCAATCGAGAAAACTGATGTCGTTGCAAGAGAATGGGCTGTATCGCGAGATTCCATAACGAGATATCGAGAGTAGTTGTTCGGTTCAGAAAATGTTAAGGCTGGCAATGGGGGAAAAGGTACTTCGGTGCAGCCACTTTTCAGGGACCAATCATGTTTGGAGGGGGGTTTTGAATTTTTCATACAGCATAGAAAAAAGCAGGGAGACGGGGGTACTTTCTTCTTTGACCTTATCCTGGTAGTCAAAGAGGTCCCGGAGCTCGCTCCCTGGTAGACAGTTAGGGCGCCCGTCGGTCGGAGCTTGACAAAGGCTCCGACGGCCACCGTTTACGGCTTCTACCCTTCACCTATCAACACCTCGCCACGGTTGGACCGGCTTATGATTGGAAGCTTGGGGTCAGCGGTGTCGCTGCTCACCGTCACCATGAATACTCAAGGTGCCCCGTGCGGGGAAATACTTACTTTTGGCTATATTCCAATTGTGTTCTTCAACAGTGATATTCTCTGAAGAATATATACTTTAGAGTTTATTTAAGATTTGGTAGAGTTAGCACTTGCTAAATCTAGCACTTGCTAAATCTAGCACTTCATTAAATTTGGTGCTATTATCTTGGATGTCAAAACGCGTGCCTATTGAAACGAGAAGATTTGTACAGTTATTTTCGAAATTTACCTTTTTCGTTTTTTAGCCACTGCATGACATCTGCTTGCTTTGGAAGATTTAACATGCCGTTCGGAGAGTGGTGTGCATCTCATTACGAACATTCCTCTTGGTTGATAAAATGTATAATGTTCTAAACTGCGATTTTTATGGTGACGTTAGTTCACCAGCAAAAACTAGTAGAAAGTCTTTATTTAAAATACCTCTCGTTTTTTTGGAATATTCTAGGAGTGTCGAAGTGTGCGCTATAATTTCAAGATATTTTTAGCTGTGATCTCGTAATCTATCCTGAAGTTTGGAAAATTTGCATTGGTATATGGCCACAAACCTTGCTTGTGTTTTTGTTATTCACACTTGTTTGGCGGTATCTAAGTGGCCCCAGGTCTTTTTTCAGGTATATTTAGAATGCCCTAGGTTTTCTTCTAGACAAATATGTGGCTTTGGCATCCGGGGGTTGTAGAAAAATAGCCTCTCTGTGCTCTAACTATCATACACGGTTCTCGTTTGGCCGAAAATATACTTGAATTATTTTGTTGCTTCCAGTGAAAAAAACACTCGAGATAAAGAGTCTCATTTCCATAGCGCAGAATTGTGGGTGAAGTAGTATCTATGGCAAAACCGTTTTATTAAAAATCATGCTAATTTAAAAGCACACATTGAAACATGCAAAAACAATCTAATCAGGCTGAAGCGACAAAATTGCTGGCGCTTTTAACGTGGACTATACACCTGCAGTTTGATTGGCACTTCTCTGTTTAGTCAGGTGAAAAGTTTTCTCTACTTTTTGCAAGTTTCACAGAATATAAGGGCGGTACAGGTTTCAGAAAATATTCATGTTAGCTGTTAAAATCAACGGCGCATACATAGGGAATATAAGATAAGACGGTTTACGTCGGCTCATCTACCAAAAGTTTCAACAGCCTTTGCTGCATTCTTTGCGGCATTATTTCGTTTACCTAGTTCTGCATGTTCGGGTTGGTATTTCTGTACTGAATAACAATAGCTGAAAAAGGTTTTCCCTGGTCTAAAGCAAAAGGCAGCCAAAAAAGCCACTGGAATCAGCATATGCCACCAGGGAGTTTGCACAGAATTTAGCATAAACGCAGCGCACTGCGAACAGTAATGGAAAGCCACAGAAAACTAATAATATAACTATGGGGTAGACCATACCAATGAAATAAAGCAATGCGAGAGAACATCTTCGAGATCGAAATTGAACAAGTATATTATGACCTGAGCACAATCTTGTATAACAAAACCTAACATAACGTAGAAAATAAAATAGCAAATCTTGTTCTGGACAAAATAACAGAACCCAATCAAAATGCTATTGTTCTAAAAATACAGTTATTATCAGTATAAACGCAACCAGATGAGTTGAAATTTCGGTGCATTGTCGAAGAAAAAATACACAACTTAAAAATTTGTGATTTTCTTTTTTACATTACGGTGAAAACGAGGGCTCCTTTTTGCATTCTTAGGAGTGTACTTATTTCTGAATAAGAGCCGAGGTATCTCCTCAAGTAACAAAGACAGTTCTTAGTACTACTCCACATGCTCAATATTTGTGCAACGGTATAATAAAAACCATTTTTATTTTAAATGCCGGACATTTTTTGCGAATTTTGAACACGGCTATCCGCGATCTTTATTCAAATCAATACTTATTATTTATTTATTTTCGGGTACTGCAATCCCCTGGAGGAATTATCAGGTTGGTACCAACTTAAAAATAGGCATGTAACAGCAGGTTAACAAATAGAAGACTCACTCACATTTCACATTGTAGGCAGCCATATAACACAAGGCAACTAATCAACCACAACTTGCATTTTACAAACGTAAGCAAACATACAAAATCACACAGGTGAAACGTCCCTCGCATTTTAAGAAACGAAAACAAAACACACAAGATATATTATTCTTTCGGTTCTGTTCCAGACCAGCGGCGAATGTTGCTAAAGATTCTTTTGTTACTTGATGGGTATTTAAATTATTCCTATCCTGCATGGGTTTATGGAGAAAAGGATATTTGAAGCAATTATTTCCTCTACGGAATAGAGTTATGGTATGATCATGGTGTTGTCCCAATATTTCAGATCAATTGTTTTGGCACGAAGCTAGCAGCCAAGCCACTAATGGTCTTTTGAATGTTTGCAACTGTATTTAGGCATAGCTTCGTTAGGCGGATTGTAAAAACTATTTCCCCTTTTTCTTTTCTGTGTGTGAATGGTAATGAAGGCGCAGCAATTGACACTGTAGTACACTGCGACAATTGTTGCTTTAGTACTTTCAAATGTCCTGACGTCGTCGTATAATGTGTTTTTATGTTTTGGAGCTTTTCTCAAAAGCATTTGTTCCTTGTTTTTTGTGTGTTCTTGTGTAGGTCAGTGTCAGTGATTTGCTGTAGGAGGAGGGGATCAAAGGGATAGCGGCTGAATTGGTCACATTCCTATCATGGCGTCCAGACCATTTCTCTCGTCAGGTCCGGCATATATATCATAGACTGGCCGGGCCCAATTTGCCCAGGAGATTCTTTTGTTCTGGGACAGTGACATGTGGAATATATTCAAAGTTATTACAGCAAAATTAGGATGTGTGTGGTAATTTTGAAAATTGATGCGCAGGTACGCTGGGCGGCCCTATACGGTGTTGTGATAATTGTACTTAATTTGCTTTTTTCATTGTGGGGAAGCTTCTGGCACGGCAGGCTGATCGATATTTGACTCGTGCTCACTGCGTATACGTTTTTGTTTCTTTCTTTCATTCCTCCTGGCCTAGGTATCGGCATTTTGCGAGGAAATCTGAATGTTCAAATATTCCAAGTATTCTCGCGACCACGGGATCGGTTCTGCCGCTTCTCTGCGTGCCCATGCCAATGATTCTTACGTCACTGGTTTCTGATATCACGTGCTGGTGAATTTCTTGGTTTTGTGAATCGCTCGAGTTACGCCATTAATTGTTTACCATAGAGGGCGTGCGACGCTGTTGGGCACAAAATATTTGAAAAATAATTCAAAATTCTCGCCATTAAAAGCC
>JABSTR010001675.1:0-21540 GCA_013339765.2 Haemaphysalis longicornis
CCTGCCGTCCGCCTCAGCAATGGCGATACCGGCCGGGCAGAGTGGTGATGAAACCGCATCGAATTTCGGCAGTACCGATTCGCACGTGCCGAACTGCCGCTGACTGGAGCCTTTTCCTGGCATCGGGCAAAGGTGACATCGGCGCGTCCCGGTGCGCACATTCGGCTGACAGCGGCCCCCCTCAGCGAGCCTATAAAAGCCACCAACAGAGCCCGACGCCACTGGGCACGGCTTCAGCGGCGGAATGCGGTTCACAAACCCGTTTCTCTACCTTGTGCAGTTCTGCCTCTGCCTGCCGTCTCCCGCCAGCAATGGCGATACCGGCCGGTACATAGTGGTGAAACCGCATCGAATTTCGGCAGTACCGATTCGCACGTGCCGAACCTTCCGCTGACTGGAGCCTTTTCCTCGCATCAGGCAAAGGTGACATCGGCGCATCCCCGTGCGCACATTCGGCTGACAGCGGCCCCCCTCAGCGAGCCTATAAAGACCACCACCAAGGCCCGGCCGCCACTGGGCACGGCTTCACGGCGGAATGCGGTTCACAAACCCGTTTCGCTACCTTGTGCAGGTGAGCAGGAACTACGGTAGATGCTTCCGCCCAAGCGACCGTTTTTTTGCTGGTGTTGCCGTGCCCTCGGCTGTGTGTCATGATGTCAAACAGTGCTGAGTCCTTGGAAAACTGCTATTGTTGGGAGGAGATATTGAAACCAACCCAGGCCCTCAATTTGAAGAAATATCACCGAGTTGAAGGATATGCAACGGACATAAAGAAAAAAAAAGAGAAACGTTTGGTAGACATAGATAACAAACTTGACGCCTTGTCAAGGCTTGAGGGAGAACTGGAGCATTGCAAGACGCAACTAATTCCATGAGCACGGTAATCCAAACGCTCAAAAAAAGAATAGATGACCTCGAAAACAGGAACCGAAGATCGAATCTAATCGTGTACGGACTGCCCGAAACAGAAGATGAGACCTGTGAAACGCTCGAAGAAATCAGTAAACAAGGTCGTTATTCAGGGTAAGCTTAAGCTACAGCCAATTGCGATCGAACGCATCCACAGGCTAGGAAGCCCGCTCCTAACAAAATTAGGCCAGTTATATTCAAGCTTTAGACTCGCGACAGAGGCAGCCATACTAAAGAATGGTTAAGAATCTTAAAGACACCGATTACGCAATTGGTGAAGATTTCTGTCGTAAAAACTCGGGAAATCCGAAAAAAAGCTTTGGGAAAGTGCGAAGCCAATCGAGAGAAAAAGGAAAAGGTTGCCTTAGCTTTTGATAAACTGTTCATAAATGACTGCCCTTTTGTTTGGGATGAGGAGGAAGAAGAAAGGGTGCCATTAAACAAACAAAAAACGACCAAGTGCCAAGTCGCCCGAACACTCGGAGTGCAGCGCAAAGAAAAAATAACACTACTCAACGTGAAACGCCAGAAGTGTTCTTAATAAAGTGCAACCGCTAGAGGACGTGTTACTGCTTTATGAACCTGACATTGTAGCGATTACGGAAACCTGGCTGTCACCAAATGTTCTTGATCATGAATTTGCTCCCCGAACTACGCTGTTATCCGAAAAGACAGACCATCTCGTGGCGGAGGCGTGGCATTGCTAATCCGACGTTCAATTTCTTATACTTTAATGCCCCACGTTCCGGAAACTGAAGCGGTGTTCTGTAAAATATTGTGCAATGGGTCAAGCTTGGTGATAGGTTGCGTTTATCGGAGCCCATCTTGTGGTGTGCCGAGTGTTTAGTGCCATTCATGGTTTTCTTCAACAGCATGTTCGTAGATCTGCAGTCATGCTGATGGGTGATTTTAATCTTCCAGACATAAACTGGACAAACATGCGTCACACCTCACCCAGTTCAGAGGCTTTAATCGATCTGATGCTAAATTTCAACCTCCGCCAAGTTGTTTCCTGCCCGACGCGTTGTCAAGGAACAGCTACCAGTATACTGGATCTAGTCCTTATAAGTAACCACCTAAACCCTGACGACGCCCACGTTGAAGTCGTCGAGGGTATATCTGACCACAGAGTACCAATCTGCAGTATAACACTTGATTATGGCTTACGGTTCGAATCGACAGTAACTCCTGTCGCAGACTTCAACAAAGCCGACGACGCTAGTGTGTTAACTTTCTTGGCTCATGAATTCTACGACTTCATCGATTTGGCTCATAATCCCTGCACCACTGTGAACGCGGTTTGGCTAGATTCAAACCCATTGTTTCACATTGCACGAATAACATCCATTACGGCTTACGCGCCCACAGAAAAAGAATCCCTGGATTACAAGAGAAGTTTTACACGCAAGCGAAAGGTTAAACGTCTCCGGAAGGCAGTAAAGCAAGACGGAGGGCATACGAAAGTGACAAAATTACGATCTGCCATTCCAAGCTTCAAGAGCACAACCAAAAAAGCAAAGAACACTTTACTTTATTTTTGCGCTACCGTCATTATTACTGGTCACCCCCAAAGATTCTGGAAACATTTCCGCCTAGGAAAGCAGGCCGTCCCACACTATCATTAGAACAGAAAAGAGATAAATCTAATGCTTACAACAATTTTTCCACTCGGTATTCACTAAAGATAACGGACAAACGCCTCAGCTTCCACCGCCTAATAATGATACAATCAGCCCAATAAATAAACTGACGAAGGAATCTGTAGCCTTTTGCTTGAGCTAGACCCTAAAAAAGCTTCGGGGCCCGATAACATTCAAAACGCATTTCTTCGGCGATATGCAGAATGGTGTAGTAAATATCTTGGCCTGGTTTTCCGCAAATCTTTCTCGTTGTCACAGCTTCCACACGACAGGAAAAAGGGCAAAGTAACACCAATTCCGAAGTCGGGAGATTGCGACGACCCTTGTAACTGTAGACCAATTTCGTTAACCAGCACATCGTGTAAAATATTTGAGCATATTATCCTAAAACACTTAACAGTTTTCTTGGAAACAAAGGGCATCCTGTCACCTTGCCAACACGGATTTCGCAGCAGATTATCAACCATTACGCAACTAACAGAAGTTGTTCATGACCTAGCATTGTCTATTAACAACTGTTCCCACACTGATGTAATATTACTAGACTTTTCAAAGGCTTTTGACTCCGTATGCCATAATAAATTAATTGCGAAGCTCCGACACACAATCGGGGACGGACCAATAACACACTGGATAAGAGAATTCTTGAGTGACCGTTCACAGTTTGTCATGTTTGAGCAAGTGGCGTCTGAAACCGTTCCTGTTACCTCTGGGGTACCACAAGGCTCCGTTCTTGGGCCACTGTTATTTCTCATCTTCATTAATGATATCACGAAGAACGTTTCCTGTAACATAAAGCTATTCGCCGACGACTGCATTGTTTATAAAGAAATTACCAGTTATTCCGATCACCTTGAGCTTGCTGATTCATTAAACCATCTTGCCCAGTGGTGCACCGATTGGCAAATGTCGATTAACCTTAAGAAAACTGTGTGCATGAGTCTAACAAGAAAGAAAGATCCTGTAAACTACGTTTACAGTATTAACGGCGCGAGACTTGAAAGAGTAAATCAACACACAATACTTAGGTGTAACAATTACTTCACAACTTAGGTGGGATGCACACATTGACAAAATAATTTCAAATGCGCTGCGAAAGCTGCTTTATCTTCGCAGATGTCTTCAATGGCTCCACAATCTACCAAGCTTTTAGCCTACACTACCTACGTGAGACCCGGTTCTAGAATATGCCAGTACAATATGGTTTCCCCAAACAGTCACTAGCGTAAATAAACTTGAAAAAGTACAAAGGAAGGCAGCGCGATTCATCTGCAATAGATATAGGCGTACTGATTCCCCGACGTAATATGTTATCAAGCTGTGGCCTTCCAACACTCGCGGCTAGAGCAAAACAGGCGCGCCTGAAATTTCTTTTTCAGTTAATTCACAACCACTAC
Organism: Haemaphysalis longicornis; assembly: GCA_013339765.2. Taxonomy (NCBI): domain Eukaryota; kingdom Metazoa; phylum Arthropoda; class Arachnida; order Ixodida; family Ixodidae; genus Haemaphysalis; species Haemaphysalis longicornis. Next base: position 3,947 of record JABSTR010001675.1, read on the forward strand.
AAAATCGACACATCCAGGTACATTCTCCTACCAGAATCCCGTACAACCCGGCATACACACCCCCATACTCTAAAAGAATATTCTTTCCAGAACGACACCTTCAAGAACTTTTTTCCCCTAGCTATACGAGAATGAAATAGCTTAGACCCCTCCGTTGCTAACACAAATTCGCTAAAGGACTTTGCCTCAAAAATAGAAAATGCAACATCTTAGCCCACCGTGCCTTCATTGGTAGATGCATTACAGCCTCCTGTTGAACTGTTTGAGTGGCCGAGGACTCTATATGTGTGCAGTTATTTGTAGTGTTTTATCCCTTTACAAGTAACATTCCTTATCAGCTAGTGTTACTGAGGTTTGAGAAGTGTTTTTCTGTATTTCCGGCTACAAATGCGTGTTTTGAAATAATTAGTTTTTTGTGTGTTTATCCTTTGTTCTGTAAATATTTTTATGTATAACTATACTGAAACATATTTCGTATTCTGCTGTGTATACTTTAAAGACCATCCGCGTTTAAGTTTGCAGTTCCTGTCTCTCTTTCTTACCGCACTTTTCTGCTGTTTGTGTAGACTACGTGTATGTAAAATCTCCAAGCCCAGCTGCTATGGTCTCGGGAAGAGACTGGCAGTATTGTAAATAAATAAATAAGATACTATATTTTACCATGAAGACGGAAGAACCATGCACCTCCTTTAGCTAGCTACGCGATCTTCAAAAGATCATCCACCATGACTATGCGTTTAAGCCCCCTGCGCTCATGCTTTCGGGCAAAGCTCTTGAAGTTTTGTGTCCAGACGAAACGCCAGTAGTGCTCTAGCTTCCTTTCTATGGTCATACCTAAAAGCAGCCCAACGCTGTGGGACACGTTCTCATTGATGTAAAAGAGAACACAGCCACCTGCACTGCCATCAGCGTTAGTGCTGTCACCCAGCTAGCCAGCCAGGCGCAGAAACGTTCATGATGCGTTTATTTCGGGCCTTTTGAAGCCCTTGATTTCTCTGCTGTTGGCTGATGAATTGCACGACGATAATTTTTTTCAGTCCCACGTGCAAGCACACGGTGACAAGCGTCGTTTTCTGAACGCAATACAGGCTCCTCCAAGCCCCTCGCAGCTTCTCTACAAATTGTACAACACCCTCTGAATCGGTCTCGGCAAAACCCTTGATTTCTACGTTGCATCTTCGAGAATACTGGTCACACTGCGTATGTTTTGTGTCGAAATCCTTTAAGGCGCTGTGCATGATTATTGCATTCTTGGCGGAGGCACTCATTTTCCTCCTTTATTTCCCTATTTTGCACGTGGTTTGAGATTTCGGTCCACGTTAAAAACCCCAGATGGTCCGAATTATTCCGAAGCCCTCCACAATGGCGCGCATCATTACGTGCGTAGCTTCGATGCGGTAAATTTTATACTCAATCGAACATCCAATACAAACGTGAGCTCCAGAGGACAACACCGCACCGTTATGGGGAACCCTTTGGAAAGAACGCAAATTGTCAACAGCGAAGTCGTAACAGAAAGTTGGCGCTCACTAATGTAATCGTCCAAGAAGGTTGCTTTTTTGCATCGAAAAAATCTAGCTTAACCTGACGTGTTTATTGTAGTTGGCGCTTTATGATCTAATTTAGCTTTTTAACTTGATGAAAGCACTTAATATCTTGCACTAGAGCGTGCGCTCTGAACCTGACTTTTATATGGCTTAATTTTTACTTCAATAAAGCAACACGTAAAAGCACAGACTTCACGTTCGCATTTATCTCTATGTCCTGCTTAAAAGCTTGACTTTTTATTGGTTTTTTAACGCAAAAAATATTGTATCGATACATCACATAAAAATAGGGGACGGAGCAATGAAGGGCTGCTACCTTTTGAGGGCATCAAACAAATGCAATCATGCTTCATGTTACCAATCAAAGCAACTGACACTGCTGTCATCAAGTTGATTCCCGAGATTCGTTTCTCCTAATTTGTCTTTAGTTCCGTTTATTTATGCTAAAATAATACCCGGAAAGAGTTTGCTACAAACCACCGCATTGAGTTTTCATTATTTTGGCTTTTAGGTTATATTCTATTCGTTGCTGCTTTTTCAACGTAGCCATAAAAAAACGTGTCGCTTCCATGCAATATACTGAAAATTGAGAAACCAAACAACAGCATACCACTCTTATGTACGAGTTTCTTACGCGCACACATGCCTCAAAATTGACGCGCCGTGCGCCCACATGATGCATGCGTCTACTGCCGCTGAGCGGACCATCCCCATTAGCAGCGTGAGGTTGTCGCCACGTATAGGCCCATCTCGCGAGGAATAGTCTGATGGAGCCTAGTGAATGCTTGTAACACACAATCCTTTCACACTGAATATTCAGCAAATGTAAATATTGTATGTATTACTGTATATATGTAATACACAAACACAAAGATTTTGGCGACGTGATATCCGTCTCGGAAGTGACCTCGTCAGAAAACGTTCCATTGATACGGCGGCGTCCGGTTTCGATCCCACGACTGTCTGGCCGCAACGGGAGGTACGTGGCGCTCTTCTCACTGCACTACGAACCGAGATGTTAGCATATGCCACGAACGCACCTTATATTCTTCCCTATGACTCATTCAGAGGGTGCGCGCGCTTGATCTAGAAGAGGCGAAGCGAAGTAGCGCATCATGACGGTAATGAGCACCGACAGTTAGCGCCTCGACGCCGGTGCCTTCATGTACGGGGAACGCGGGTGAATTGAGGTACCCTCCCTGTCCTTTATTTCTTGCATGTCGTTTCATGGTTACAGTTCGTCTGGCGGAGTTATACTCACGAACCCTTCCCACAAGCAGGAAATTTTATTAACATTCAACTGCTCCTGTGAAGGCCCCTTTCACTTTCATATTTTGCCGATTCCTGTGAAATGACGATCAGCAGATTTTTTTCAATACTTGCGTATCAGTTAACAATTTATATTGCGGCATTCTTACATAGCTTACATTTATATTGCGGCATTCTTACATAGACGTTAAACCATAAATTCTGAAAAATGAAACATGCGAACGTCACGGTACAAAAATGTCTACAACAAGAAAGAGTTACAGCATTGAAGGGATCACCTTTGTAGCTATGTTCCTGGGGTATGTAAAGTTGTCAATCGTATAAATGTAGCCTCTAGTTTGGAGCAGAAGTTACATACTTATTTTCGAAGTTTTAAGGTTTTAAGCCATAACGGAATCAATTGTTTTACTCTTTAAAAATTGTGTTCCTTTATTTTTTGTACGCAATGAAATAAAGAGGCCAATAAGAATATCAGACTGTTTTCAGGACGTATACGCTTTTAGGCTCACGCTTTTTGGTATATTAGGTGGGCTGTATATGTAAAGCGTTGAATTTTTTTTGATACCATTAGCACTTGTAACTGAATAACCAATATTTATTTTCAGTTACCATGAAAGAACACTTGAAACACATCTTCTTTGGCTGTGCTTTTAAATAAGAGTGTTACTGTTAAAAGAGCGGGTGGCATGGACCTATAGTTTTTACATTAAAAGGAGAGGTCTACAACCCTTATGAAAAAAGTAATTCACCTTTGGTGCGAATTTTGTTGCTCGCACTAGAGGCATTTGACATTTGAAGCGCCGTGCAGAACAAGCTGCAGGCTAGCAGCACTTAAAAACGACAATTTCTGCCTTCTGCAGGAGGAATAAAAAGGGTGTACGTACTATGAGTCTCGTAAACAGAAACTTTAGCATTTAATATGGTCCTGCAAGTTACAATTGCTGCTGATACATGTAACACAGCCGCAAACTACCGAGGCGAGCGGCATCTGAATGACGACCAGGTAGGCTAGGAGTATTCACTGATTGCCAGGCTTTGTCGAAAAGTTTAAATTTGAATGCAGTGGTTGAATGCAATGTACGTATAATACGAACGAGAAAATGTGGGCCACTTCATTCATCATTGTACTAAGAAGCTTAGCTTCAAATACTAGGAACCGCCGTTATTTACATTACCAGTTCTGAAATCTGCAGTGCCTACGCTTTCAAGATACCAACAACCCAACTGCAAATAGGCGTCATTCATTGAAAACCGTTAACCATTTCCCTGAGGCAGAGTGGAGAGCGGAACAACAGGTGGCCGACAATGAATCACGGAAGCCTTGAGTGATTATCGCCGATGTATTCATACGGATTGTAGAATCGCTCCAAGCACGCTGCAAACATTTACACGGACGGAGTGCGTCTCGCAAACCAGTGAAGCGTATGTCAGGACACTTGGGGTCGAACCACTACAAAAACCACATACTACATAAAAAAATAAAAAAAAAATAAAAGGAACCAGCACTTCTGGCGAGTATGCCATACATAAGGGGTCGACGACCTGTCTTTGTCCACTGCTATGCTGGGAGCCTGGCTCCCCTTCTAAAATCCCCCAACGGCCAAGTGACCAAAGACCAGGAGACAAAGTGTCTGCGCTCAAATTGAGTCGCCTGCTTTCTAGGGCAGACCCAGTAGGAAGAACCTCAGACCCTACTTAAGCCTGGCCGGTCATTGCTTGAGACACACGCTGTGATAGAGAGAGAGAGGTCGGGCAAACCGTTTATTGCTCCAAGGGTTTAAACAGGGGAGGCGTGGTGACTGGAGGAGGAAGTGCCCCGGTGACAACCCTCCCGAGCTACGGCGGCTTTTGCACCACCTCATCACCTAATCCAAGTCCCTTGCCCAGGGCGCACTGCCTCGATAATGCGACAGACATTCATGTATGGTTCGCACCGCCGGAGAAGCTTGGTAGCGGGGTGAGTACTTCTGCATGGCGTGCATGAGGTCTGAGTTGTACAATTCAGAAGGGTTTCATGTCTCCACTAAGCGCCGTAGTGTTTCTGCGTCATGAGAGTGCGGCTGGAGGGCAATGGGAGTGGATGGCGGATGGTGGAGTAAAGATACGTAATCTCATGAAACGGAGGGGGCAGACCCCGTGCTTGCAGGGCTCTCTTTAAGATACGAAGAATAAATGCCGCTGCGAAGGTGATGAGTTCGCAAGCTGCTCTGTGTGCTGCTATCTTAGACTCCACACCGAGGTTGGTGGGGGAGTCTAAGTGATCTTGAAGAAGGCTTTTGTGTTTTGGGGAAAGGGGACTGCGACCCTGGGTGAAAGTTTGAATGCCCGTCTTCGAAAAGGAGATTATGATCGCTGGGGAAGGGTTGAGTGTTAATACAAATGCTATACCCTGCACGCAAACCACTAAAAAACCAACTGTTTCTATACCTTTCTTCTGATGCTCCCCTCCAGGGCTTTGCAATCGTACTCCGATGTGCCAAACCCAAGTCCCCAGAAGACAAAAATTATATCAACGTATTTGATTTGATAACATGTCTTACCATAGGATAATCGTGCCTTAGTGATTCTATCAATGTAACGCACTGGGGCAATGTCTACAGCTTTCTTATATCACATTCTAGAGAAAGATAGCGCATAATTGTAAGAAGTATGGCGAAATAAACATAAACACGCAGACGCAGCGCTACAAAACACACATTAGCAGTGCCGTGTTTCCTGTTTTCCGGGTTTATTGCGCCTTGAACATTACGTCATGTTTTTGGCATTTCGCTCTCCTGGTTTCCGCGAGGGCTCCCAGGTTCGATGCAGAAGAGAAGGTCGTGGGCTGATGTTAGCGTCTTGCATGCTCTTGACTAGCTGTGCTTTTTGACTGCTGTGTTCGAGTTTTGTACAGAATGGTCAAATAGTCCATTTATTTCTGTTCACCTGTTACAAATGGGTAAGGGGAGGCAAACGCCGGGTTCTATGAAATGTCCAGTTACAGCATAGAGTTACGTGTTGCGCTGCGATGCCTCAGCAATGCATCTGTTGTCGCATTGAGCCCCACAGCAATTGAGGGCAACTTTTGCCTTTGTAAGCAAGGGGGCTAAAACAGAAACCAGCTCGTTGGCGCACACACCAAACCAGACTCTTCGGATACCACGGCTGGAAAGCAAGCCACCTATTTGGTAAGTTCCCGTATCTTCGAATGCTTCTCCCTGGGAATTCTCCGAATACACCGCCAGCATAGTACAAAAAAAATCGCAACAAACTGAGGAATCCTTGACTTTCCGCCTGCGGGCCCATCTCGAAACCCTCCAAGTCACCTCTTATTTTTGTCAACTCTACTCATCTCAGAACAGTGACGCCCCTGCTGGCCAGACTGTAAAAAGCAACCCCTTTCAATGTCGTGCAAACTAAAGCCAGCGACTTCTGAAGCGATAGCTTGTAGAAAACAAGAACCACACCAACGCCACCACAGCTGCAAGAGCAACAGCCTAACTTAACAAAGTAAACAAAGTGAACTTTAGCCCATATTGCTGCGTTCATCAAATCCATCCGGCAAGGAGATGTTAATTGGGGCATGATTTGAAACGTGGCCGCCGAGATTTGAGAAGTTATAACACATTGACATGAGTTTCATAACCCCACTGGGAGCGGTCACGTCGTGGCATTATTTTGAGTATGTACTGCAATTATTAGATTTTTTGTGCTCAACTTTGCGCGTTGCTTTTGTTGTTTGTGGTTTGTGTTAACGTAAAAGGGAAGGAAGTGAACTGGGAATACAGTTGAGCTCGGCAGAGAGCTCACCTGCATAACACCTAGTCCATGGGAAAGGCAAGGTGAGTGGGAGTGAAAGGAGAAAAGATAGGGTAGGAGACAGGAAAATATTAAGAATAGAAAGAATAAGAGGCAGGGCTGCCACTCCTGGCACCTCGGCCATTAACGCGGAAGTCCACCCCATGGTCGCAGCGGGAGGCCGATCGTCTACAGGTGGGGGAGCTGATGAGCGAACCCTAACACTTCCCGCTGGGTTGCTGCAGGCTTCTTCGGGTACAGAAAGTTCTCCATGCAGGTTCTGCAAAGAAATTGACTCTGGAGTGCTCTGTGGAGCTCTGCTGTTCGGTTCCCAACATTCCGCTCATTACGCCGTGCCCGTGCAGGCGACCTGCCACGTGGTAGCATTAAAGACACATGCTAAGCACCGGACAATGGCCGTCACTGATGATGCGCGCAGGTATAGGCCTCGCTCCAGGCCGCTTACAACAAAAGGATTGGGGTGCATCATCTGTACCATGCGACCCAGGAGGCATCTTGCCTTATTGAAGGTGGCTACGACCTGGGGCGCTGCCCCTTTAGTGGGCATCTGTGGCACTGGCGTCAGCGTACACGTTACCCTGGATGCCACTGCGCCCCGGCATCCTGTCGCAGACTCGGCATGTGTAAAAGCTACCGCAGGGAGTATTGCTCTTTTATTTTGTATGCCATCGCTCTGGCCTGTGTTCTCACGGCTTTTAGTAAGGTATTGTTCTGCGGTATATAAAATACAAAGTCTTTATGACGATAAAAATGTGTGTCACATCAAAAATTGATGTAGGATATATATAAGCGTACACCAGGTGTGCAAACACTGTGCTGTCATCGAATGTTTTGCTTTGCCTATCTAGGCTTGCGTTGTCTCCTTCACTGGTGTCATTAAAAGAGCTGTGGTTTTATATATCATGCTATTTCGAATTTGCTACAAGGCAAACGTGAAAGAATAATGAAAGGATATTCTTAAGGTTATTTCAAATATTATACCTCCTAACGAAGGTAAGTATCCCTATTGGGGAACTCATTGGTAACCTCCCGGCTTGGATAGGCTGGAGATAACTCTGGGATATATTGCGCATCAGCTGGGCACAATAACTGCATAAATATCTGTGTGTAAGGCAGAGCCTACTTTTTATTGGTCTTTTTGAGCGCAATGACCCGCGAGCGTAACCCGGTTGCAGCAGTTGTTTGCAAACTGAAGGCTGTATCTCAACCGACCTCAACGACGTCAAAGAATGTACCGTCAAGAATGCAGAGGAACTACGTCAAGAATGCAAAGGGAACAGGAAGAACAAACACCACAATATGTGGAAGCCAGAAAAGCTTCAAAGAAACTTCTTGAGGCCTACGATCAGACATTAGCGATCCTTGCAGTAGACACAACACTTCTGGAGATGCAGCTGCAAGTCGAGGCAAGAGTATCAGAAATGCGGGTTTATTAAGCGAACCCCAAAAAGCAGAAGGTACACCTTCATACACCCTCTCTACTCATTTGATCCTACGGCAGCTTACCTGTTCTATGCATGAGGCATCCTACATGCTTTACGTGTATATCTAGCTGTCTGACCTCATGGCTCCTGTCGACAGACCAGTTCGGTTCTTCGGCTTGTGCCTTAGAGATGAAGTGGTAAACTAGGTGGGGCAATGGTTACACATTATACCGTGAAACATAATTAGCTCCGACCCACTAACCACCAATTATTCGGTGCACTGTGGGGAGTAACCACAACAAGTTATGAATAGCTAAAAGTTTACACTCGGAAGTGGTTCGACAATTTGCGAGTCACCTACTTGGCTACTTCACCAGCCCGAGGTTGCCGAAACAAAGCACTGTTGTTTTTCGCCGCAGTGGTTTGCAGTGTCTGCAGTGGTTTAGTAGCGCTATTGCTTCGTTTAGCGCTACTACGAGATGGGTACCAGACTTAAAGAACGAACTTGCAGGAGCAAGAACATCTAAAAGAGGCAGACAATCATTGCATGGGGTACAAGGCATAATAAACCCTGGCCTAAACAGGGCACAGGATCGTGCTGCGAAGACTGCTGGACATGAAAAACCACCTAACCTCTCGGACGCCAAGCCCAAAGTGTACGAAATTGTTTACAAGGCAAACGTACACTCCCAGGCTGACTACTGGCTGAAGTTAGTCACTCGGACCCGCAGAATGCATGCTATTGGCCGATCTGCGAGATTGCGCACTTATCAGTGACTTATCAGTGACGCATGCGTACCTACATCATGAATCTACTCAGGCATTCAGTCAAGGGTCTGCGGCACATTTCTGCTAGAGGAGCCTCATCCCAGACAATTTTATGACTGCCAGAACCCCAACCATCCATCTCTGCCCCGAGAAGGCCAGACGCGTACCGAGACCTTTAGGAGAAATCAGCTCTCTCTCTTTCAAAGCATGAGCGCTGTTTGCTTACAGAGAAAACCCACAGTTTAACGCGATTCTTAGTGACGTTTGTGGTGTCTGAGACGTGAGCGTGGTCTACGTGAATTTCAGAAATCGTTTCGCGACCGCCCGGGGAAAACTGAGGAGCACAAAATTGATGCCCACGAGCAGAAAACACCCTCGTTAGGTGCCGTCAACTAGCATCAGGGGCCACAACCCCTGCTGCAGCATCATGCGGCCCGTGGGAGGTAGCGAAAAGCAACCAGCAGTTGTGTGCTAAAAGCAAACTGCGGCCAAGTAAGGCTTAAAACAGCTGCAAGATGACTCGCTTCGTAGTGCTACGCGTAACTCGGTTAGGTCAAAATCGAAGGAATTGCCTAGCCTTCCTGAACTGCAACGTGCCAATTAGAAGGCAGAATGAACAATTTTTTGTTACCTAGGTTCTAGGTGGCACCTATTGAAAGAGAGCGGACGCACACACACGTACGCATGCACGCCGCACACATGCATCCGTATTAACACACGCACACACACTCACACACACACGCATGCACACACACACACGCACGCACGCACACGCACGCACACAAACACACACACACGCACGCACGCGCCCACACACACACGAAGTTACAGTCACGCTCTCACAGACCAATGTGAACACATGTACAGGCACGGCCGCACGTAACGAATGCCCATTCTTCTGCATAATTGCACGTGCCAGTATTGTGTGTTTTCGATTAGGGTCTCATTATTGCAAACACGCATTTGTAAACCCCCCGCATGTTTTGTTGAATAACACCTCTTCAAATGTGTTCTATCAACAGACGTATCGGATGCCCTCAACTTCTATAACTATAGAATTCTATATTTGACGAGTTAGAAATGTGCTTAATTCTGACGTGTGTGCGTGCATAACTACTAGCTTCATCATTTCACAGAATTTATTTTTAATAAGCCGCATTTAGTTTACATAAGCAAACAGTATCTGGGAAGCCAATAGCTTCTGGCAAAAGGTTATTATTCTGCAAAGTTTTATTGAATTTTTTTAGTGTTTACTCTCCCCAAGTCAGGGTACGCCGTGAGGTATTTTAATAAAAAGTAGATATTTCTTGAAGTGTCCTGTCTTAAGGTCGCAGATTATAGGTCAGTGTTTATGAAGATGTATTTCTAGAAAAAGTTCGAGAACCCAGTAGAATTTTAAAGCAATTGTCACTAAACTGCTCTTCCTTTTGGCTGAGAGTTCACCCTTTCATTCCGGTTTAAATACGTTGTCTTTCTATTTTACATGTTAAAGAACAGGGCACAATAAAACACAGCTCTCATTGTAAGATGATTTTAAAAAATATAGCTCATGCGCTCTGTATTTTCGTCGCCCTGATTGTTCTGGCATTTGCTGCGGCTAAAACTGGGTAGGTGGTTGCACGTTGCCTTCTTACACCTTTAAATTCAATATTTCATTGATAATTGTGTTCTCCTTTTCCATCTTCTGCAAACCTGCTTTGCTCCTTACCGCAACTCACTTGGGATAGAACAAGTGCATACAAAAGTTGTTCTTTATTGAGCGTTGCTTATTTTATAGTATTTTTGAAGTTTCTGTGGCAATGCTTTCAATATTGAAAATTATTGCGCATTTATAGTCCTAATATTCAGAGCACCACCACGCGTCAGTTATTCATATTTTTAGAGATATTACAGAAGCCACTATGACCCTGCCATAGCCCGTAAGATATGTATGGTTTCCGGTGCCTGCACCCTGAATACTACCCCAAGTCGGCCTCGTTATGGGCCCCTCCCGTGAACGTAAGCGATGAAGACCATACCAGAGTTTCAGTAATTCTCTTACGTAAATTTCTATGGTTGAAAAAGTTATATTCCTGCAGTAATTATCACCCACCATTGATGCATTTGTTGACGAACTGAAAGCGAATAGAAAGATTTCCCAGAAACTTGTTTCAAATTTTATTGAACAATACGTAGACCTCACTCATTTTGTACGAAAAATATCAGAAGTGACCATCTTCTTTGCCTTTGTCGGGACGTGCACCATTTCGCCCGCGATCGCGAGGACCGCAGTGTGCATTCGCAGTTGTTCGGTTTATAGAACACAATTTTCCGATTTGCTTCAAAAGCTGGAAATGGGCTTCCCATGGTACGTAGAAGGGGATGTTTCTTTGAGAGAAGTGAGGAATTCGAACCCTGTGAACATTGAGCTATTGCACTTGAACCGTTGCCTTTTGACCACAGTATAGTATTGTTAAACCTTTATTCTGCAATTTTTTGACGTTGCATAAAAATGGTTCACCTCGGCTTCGACAGGAGGTAGACAAAGAATAAGAATAAGAATATGTTTAATATGTGTTCATAAACGGCTTACATAGGTTAATATACAGAAGGAGGCCCCATAGCACAAGGCTACAAGGGGACCTCCTGTGAGTAAATACATACAAGAAATGCAAGACGATCACAGCAGGTACTATGACAAAAATAAAATACGAGTAGAACAGTGCACAAATTAACAAGTAGGGGAAAAACCGAATGGAAAGCGTAGTCCCAAATGGTTATACAATGCTCAATGTCATGAGGAAAGAAATAAATCGCAGTTTTGAAGGTATCTATAAATTATCGGGTTTTAATTTCACTCGGAAGGCGATTAGAGTTCGAAATTGCCGCAAAACAAGCCTTGTGTTTCCCATAGTTCGTCTTCACTTTGTCGGTAAAAAGTTATGTTTTGAGGTGAACCGGGTACAGTTGTTGTTAATTAGGGTTTCAGAGTAGAATGTGTTGAAGGTATCATTTTAATAACTGCGTGGTACATAAGAATAATAGGGCTGTATTTGAAGAGATTGCTACTGTTAGTAATTTATTAGAATTGAGTAGCTGAGCGGCGCTGCTAATATAGAGACTCTATGTAATCATCCGTATCGCTTGATTTTGAATGTGCTAAATAGGAGCGGTATGGGTATGATAGGTATTACCCCATTATGCATTACAGTAAGTGAGGTGGGAGTGAATTAAGGTATGATAAAGCAATATTAGGTTGATAAGCTAAAACATGCACGAGCTTTACTTAGTATGCGGGTACCATAACAACGTTTTACTTCCATGTGCGATACATTGCTGGTGTATTATAGATCTGAGTCGACTACAACTCCTACAAATTAGAATTCGTTTACTCTATGAATAGATAAATTACTAATTTGTAAGGCCAGGTCAAAGGTAAGACTTTTTTGGCTTGAAGTGAAGATCATAGAAGCTGTTTTAGAGGCGTTACTTTGCATAGAATTACGCTTGCATCAATGCAATAGATTTTTGATGTGGCATGCCAATTTGTCCGTTAAATGATGAATGGAGCTGTCGTGAGCTAGTAGCGTTGCATCATCGGCGTAAAGAAAGGGTTCGCAATAGTTAAGGCTTCTGGGCAAGTCATTAATCTATCGCAGAAATAAAATAGGTCCAAGAATGAAACCCTGCGGCACGCCTTTATTAACTGTTTTAAAACTAGACAGTGTGTTACTAAAGATGCGACTTGGGATCTATTCAGCAAGTAACTTTTCATTTATGCCAGGGCTGGGCCTGCGACGCCGGGTTTTAGCCAGTAAGATACCGTGATAATACAATGAAAAGATTTGGTAGCGTCTACAAAAAGAAATCCGGCGTATCTTCCAGTATTGATCGTGATTTTTTTTTATCCAAAACCACATTGTGCCGCAGATGTTACACAAGGTTTATGAATAAATGTTTGACAATATTTTTCGAAGTCCTTATTGCAGAGTTGCTTAAACTGTTCTAGTGGTCCTCGTGGTCCCGTTTAGTCTTCATGCAGAGATACACAATTCAGTCCACAGTTGCGACTACCTCTCTGAAGTCAAGGGTAAGACCGTAAAAAATATTTTTGTGATACTGAATAAAAGCCACTTAAAGTTTCCTTGCGGTCAAAATACCAGTATTGGTTTTGTTCCACATATTTCATTGTTGCATCCCGAGGAATACAAATGTGTAATGAGCTTTTTCCCCAGCCCACCAACGCCTGCCAAATTTCCGCAACACCGGCAAATGCACTTCAGAAATAAGTCCATGACAGCAATAGGGGCAGTCTGGGGCTTTTGCAGCCGTAGTGTACTCTCAAATGCAGTGTCCTAATTGGAAAAACCATATGTTTCAACGTGGTTCTAGGTACGGCTAAATTTAAAATCTTTAAGCCATCTGTGGTTATCATTTACCCGTGAAATCGAAAAGTTGAATCATACCGCGCCTCCAAGATCGCCTAATAGGAACTGGCAAAATCGATATATTATTTTGAAAAGTGTTGCAATAGGTCAGGGTCACGGTTAGGAAAACAGTGTAGATGAATGTAGTGTTTCGTGCACGTCACTTTATGCTGCCAATGCATTATTTCTTTGGATTGTTTTCACTATACAGCTTTTCTAAATCCATATCCACAACTCACAAAGAAACCTGTGCTTGGGCAGCGATATTTCTAGTTTACTGCAAAATCTATAGGATAAAGCTGCCATGCATTTGTAGTGCTTAATCAGATTTTGCAAGTATATCTGTTTCACACGCTAGGAAAGCAGGGGGATTATTTTGATTGCGATATTCATCAGCAACGTTGCAACGTAAATATTTTTCTCTTTACGTTCAATGCTGCCCATGCGCTTCAAAAGTTTATCGATCATACCGAAGGAATGTCGTCTTACAGGGCCACCTACCACAACAGTCACGAATAACGGCACGTGTTAACGTGAATGAACTGATATGAATAGGTGCGTGCACCATGAACAAATGAATAGGGCAAACCGAAATACCAAGTAAATGGTGCCATGACGATGAATGGTAATACAGCACCTTTTATGGGTGCCTTGAAGACTGTGAGGTGAGACGCAAATACCAGAAAAACATCCAAATGTGCTGCATTATTCGTATCATGTAGTTAATTAGCATTTGCTCCGAGAAGCAGTGTACTAAGTGTTAACTGTTTCCCTCACGGCATACATAAAAATTCTCTATACTTCATATTCCCTATACTTCATGCTTCTTCATATCCTATTTTCATACACTGGGTTATTTATTGTTCATTCTCATATTTCATAAAAACATTCGCGGCTATCGTCGCATGCTCATTAGGGTTAAAAATGGACAATACATGGTTTTTACACAACTGCCACTGCAGCTCACCACATCTCTCTATACGGCTGCGTACGGCTGTGGCCTACGCCCCTTGTGTTTACACGCAAGGAGCCGTGCGCGTCGGCCTGGGTGGACCCGTTGTAAGAGCGCAGACCGATGCAGCGGGCCACCAATATATTTGCAAATGTCGCCTTATAAAGTGAGGCCGCCAAATTTGCTAAGGCCTTTTTTTAATTTTTCTGTTTTTTTAATCTACACCTCGCTTGAAAAAATTGTATTCGTCCACATTTGACCCAGAGTAGCTATGTCGTCTGACACAAATTGCTCCGCAGGAGACGCAACACCCGAAGCCTAAAAAAAGTGCCTACGGATGTCACAGGAACCTAACCCTGGACATTCACGCCGTCAAACTGGCAACCTAACCATTGAGCCACCCCAAAGTCCCCGCGGCTACGGGTTTTGAGCGGTGGGGAGCAATAAGATTTCGAGCCAACTGGAAAAAAAGACGCTTCACGTGGTTCAAATCGAACCTGGGTCCGTCGTGTTATGAAACGGGTGTCTATGCGATAGAGCTATCATTTTGTTTCACTACGCTGCCATCGTATTCCGGGCGCATAAAATTTCCTTTGGGTTCGTAGCACGGGTGTTGGCTTTGGAATTACCCACATGTTCTACCGCGTCCTAAAGCGCATTACTTTGAGGGCGACTTGAAAGCCTCCGTATTAAATGATCCGGACCTGGCAGTCATGGAACACTTTCAGCGGCAGGTTCAGAAATAAATGTGAAGCGACAACATAAGGAGCGGATGATTGGCGCCTTGATAAAAATCTCGAAAGAAAACTTACGTAGCCTCAGCAGGCCATGGAACAAA
Source organism: Haemaphysalis longicornis (assembly GCA_013339765.2). Taxonomy (NCBI): domain Eukaryota; kingdom Metazoa; phylum Arthropoda; class Arachnida; order Ixodida; family Ixodidae; genus Haemaphysalis; species Haemaphysalis longicornis. The sequence continues at coordinate 18,949 of JABSTR010001675.1, forward strand.
ACATGATCGGAATAACATTGAGATACAGGAAACGAGATTTCTGGATCAGAGAAAAGGGTAGAACGGAAGATTTCAAGTCCAAAAAACAAAAAAAAAACGAACTTCGGCTGTGCCCGTTAATAGACGAAATGCCAATCGGTGGACTACCACGTTGACAAAGTGTAAACCTAGACGCCGGTCTAGAAATGAAGGATGTAAAATTCCTAGACAAAAAGAAGAAATAGCGAAATTCGAAAACTAACAATGCAGTCGAGCATCGTGTAACCGGAGCACTTGGTGGTAGCTGGAAGTGGCCTTCGTCGTGCACTAAACCTAGTGCGCTGCTCCTGCTTCTGATGATAATGCAATATCTGGATCTCCCGTCTTGTACCACCAATGCAAGCTACACCAACGTTTTTAGTAAGGCACCCGTTTTGGCAGTACTACCGCTTTTCTCGTGAAAAGTGCGAGTGCAGTTTCTAAAGGTGGTGTAATTGCCAATAAATTGCAATTGGGGGGTGGTGTTACAGTTTGCGTACGGGGACACTATGCGCACTTTTTGTTACTGACTGATACAAGCGGGCGGGAGAGTGCGCCTGGTAATCACCAGAGCCTATGAACGCAATTCGACGTATGTGTTTGAAAAACGTATTTCCGATAAAGCTTTTACAGTCATGATAATGATTCTCTCCTGCTTATTACTGCATATTATCTACCTTTCTTTTTTGCGACTTTTCGCGGGCTAGGATAGGATAGGAATAACTTTAATAAATTCCGCCCACCTAAGGCTTAAGTCGTCGTGACGTTGGCCAAGCCTCGACCCCGAACAATTCCCTAATCTGCAATTCCCCAGTAAGGCTCATTTGTGGCGGTTCGTGAGGCCGGTACTTTTCGAGCGCCTCCCGGGCCCGCTGCACGGCACATAGTTTAATGTCCTTGACTGTACTTTGCCCTGCACCCTAAAGTTCTCGCGGGTATGTCCTGGAAGTAGCTTCGTTCGGCAACCTGGCACAGTCCCACAAGATGTGCCATTCATCGGCCGGACCCACTGCACAAGCACGGCAATGACCACTCGGATACAGTTCTGGTTTAAGCAGGTGTAGAACTTCCCGGGCGGGCATTGAGCCCGTCTTAAGCTGTCTTAGGATGACGGCCTCCTCTCGACTGAGTTTCGGGTGGAGAGGAGGCATTGTCCATCGAGCTAGGTGATAACACTTAGTCACTTTGTATTAAGTGCCCATTCGGTCTTTGGTTGCATACCACCGCACACAACGGTCACTCACGGGGGAACGGAGGTTAAGCGCGCGCACCGCCGAATGTGCCGGGAACCACTTATTATAGATTGGCTCTATATATAGATACGGGACGAAGGACTCAGTAAGGACACATATCAAGGTTGCAGTCGTCATTGCCAGTGCTATTCGGCTGTTTCCGAGATATTTGATAGTGCCGAACGACGTGTGTTTGTCATGTTTCTTTAATACAGTGCTAAATAGGCGAAAATACAAGTCCAGAAAAAATCCGCCGTTTTTCCGGGAGTGGGAGTCGAACCCACATCTCCGCATAACGCGTGCGGTGCGTTAACCAATTACGCTACCCGCAGCGGCTCCCTCCTCGACTTTTACCGGGGGGTTATATTTACAAGTGCTCTGAGCCGGTCAACTAGCGCCCCCCCTCGACTACAGCGGGAGACGTAGAACGTATTTTTTTTTCCCAGCGGCCGCCACGTAAGATGTGGTCGGAGGTCGGGGTTAGCAATTGGGATATCCGAACTGCTGGAGCCCGAGTCCTCGTAATGCATGTAGCAGAACAGAAAGATACGGGACCAGGAACTCAGTAAGGACACATATCAAGGTTGCAGTCGTCATTGCCAGTGCTACTCGGCTGTTTCCGAGATATTTGATAGTGCCGAACGACGTGTGTTTGTCATGTTTCTTTAATACAGTGCTAAATAGGCGAAAAATTGGTCGAGAAAAAATCCGCAAGTGCTATTCGGCTGTTCTGCCGGAAAAAGCCGAATAGCACTGGCAATGACGACTGCAACCTTGATATGTGTCCTTACTGAGTCCCTCGTCCCGTATCTTTCTGTTCTGCTACATGCATTACGAGGACTGTGGCTTCAGCAGTTCGGATATGCCAATTGCTAACCCCGACCTCCGACAACGTCTTACATGGCGGCCGCTGGGGAAAAAAAAAAGACGTTCTACGTCTCCAGCGGTGGTCGAGGAGTGGCGCTAGTTGACCGGCCTCAGAGCACTTGTAAATATAAACCCTCCCGATAAAAGTCGAGAGGGGAGCCGCTGCGGGGTAGCGTAATTGGTTAACGCACCGCACGCGTTATGCGGAGATGTGGGTTCGACTCCCACTCTCGGAAAAACTGCGGATTTTTTCTCGACTTATATTGTCGCCTATTTAGCACTGTATTAAAGAAAACTTGACAAACACACGTCGTTCGCACTATCAAATATCTCGGAAAACAGCCGAATAGCACTGGAACGACGACTGCCACCTTGATATGTATATATATATATATATTATATATATATTTAAAATTTATTGAGTGACCTTGTGCTGCCCTCAAAACTAAAAAAAATATACACAGGCGGCGAAGCA
>JABSTR010001676.1:0-33230 GCA_013339765.2 Haemaphysalis longicornis
GGGAAGAAACAAGAGGAAAGTAAATTTTAACACGTAATACACCACCAACAAAAGTAGAATAATATAAAGTGTTTCCAAGCAAACGTATCAAACATATATTCTGTATGTTTCAGTGTCAGCTCTCTACCAGTTTTGAGGTTTGCAGGAGATTTTCAGAGAAGCTGGAGAGAGGTGTGTAAGAACTCGCAAAGCGCCCAACACAGTCTTCCAACTCGTTTGAGACCGTTCCCAACAACTTCGAAGAACTTCTCAAGCTCCAAAGAGAAGCTCAAGGCTCTCTCGAAGCACGAGAAGCACGAGGAGGAGGAGAAACACTTTATTTGCAAACTGGGTCTAGGGGAGAGGGGTGGCGGAGGATGCAATCTTTTCCGCGACCTGGGCGGCCCGGTTGGTTAGTGCCAACTGCACTTCCGGATCGGAGCTCTCCAGGGCCTGCTCCCAGTGTAAGGGGGAAGGAAAAGGGGAAAATGGGTCGTGGGGACACTCGCAAAGGGAATGGTAGCGGGTATCCGGCTGGAGACATTGAGGGCAAAGAGGCGAAGGGTAGAGATTGGGGTTGATGCGGTGTAGGAGAGTTCGGCAGGGGGTTGTGTGGGTTTGAAGTAGCCGCCAGTGGCGAGCGGCTTCGTGGGTGAGGGAAGGGTGTGGGGGAGGATATATCCTGCGGAGGAGGCCGAAGTGCTGGGTAATGTCCCGGTACGAGACTAGAGCGTCCCGGAAGCTGGTGGTGCCGTGGGTAGAGCCAAAAGAAGGGCCTGCTCGGGTGACAAGAGCTCGAGCTGTACGGTGGGCCGCTTCATTGGATTCTGTTCCCGTGTGGGCCGGGGTCCACAGCAGAGCCACGGGGTGGGATGGTGTTCTGCGGGAGAGGATTTTGAGGGCGATTGGGGAGAGTAGCCCTGCAGAGAAGTTGCGAATTGCCGACTGAGAATCCGAAAGGACAACTCTGGGTGTGGGAGACTGTACTAGGGCGAGGGCGATAGCCGCCTCCTCCGCAGCGGTAGCTGATGTATGTATCGTGAGTGCGTCCAAGGGAGGGCTGTCGAGCGATGAAATGACGGTTGGGGCGAAAGCCGGCTTATCGTGGTAGCTAGCTGCGTCGACGTATAAATGATGCTGGGAGGGAGGGAATGTGCGCTGCAGATGTCTTGCCCTGGCCAGTCGGCGGTCGGCGTGGTGGTGGGGGTGCATATTGCGAGGCAGTGGGCGTACATGCAAGAGTTGGCGTAGCGTAGTGGGAATAAGGGAGGCCATAGGTGAGGGGAAAGGGGAGGTCAGGTGGGCCGCTGCGAGAAGGGCGCGGCCGGGATGCGTGCGCGATAGTCTGGCTATCTGGGCTGTGCGGTGGGCTTCGATGATTTCATCGACGGTGTTGTGAATGCCCAGGGCTAATAGACGGCTGGTGGGGGCTTGGAGGTATTAGAAGAGCAACTCGGTATATGCGTCGTAGTAGGCAATCTAGTTTTGGTTTTTCAGAGGCATTGAGTTTGCAGTACGGGAGGTAAAACGTAAAGCGAGAGAGTACGAAGGAATGAAGAAGTTGCAAGCGTTCAGGTTCGGAAATGCCGTGACGCTGTGTGGTGATTCTTCTTAGGAGGTTGAGTGTTTGAAGTACGTGCGATCGGAGTTTAGTTAAGGTGGTCGCGTTGCCCCGGTTGGCCTGAATGGTGAGACCTAGCACGCGGAGGGAGGAGACATGAGGGACGATATGGTTGTCGACGTAAACTGTGATGGGGGGTTCCGTGGGGGGTTGCTTGCAAGGGGGGTGCAAAAGAAGTAGCTCGGATTTGTGCGAGGAGCACTGGAGGCCTAACTGAGGAGCAGTTGCTTGGACAATGTCTGCGCCTTGCTGGAGTGTGTTTCGATTAGAGCATCGCTACCTGATTTGACCCATAACGTAATATCGTCTGCATAGATAGAGGTGTGGAGATTTGTGATGGAGGACAAGGCAGTGGCCATGGGGATCATCGCCAGATTGAATAGAAGAGGAGATATTACCGAACCCTGAGGTGTGCCTATTGCGGGGAAGGGAAGTTCGAGGTTTGGAGGGGTCCGAATCGTAGAGTGGCCGTGCGGTCACGAAGAAAGGAGGAGATGTAAGAGTAGGTACGCGCACCAAGTCCAAGCGAGTTTATAGAGTTAAGAATGGCTACGTGAGAGACGTTGTCGAATGCTTTGTGGAGATCAAGTGCCAGAATGGCCGAGGTGTCCGCCTTGGAAGAGGCGGACATGTCATGATGACATGACATGTCTCCGGCTCTATCATGACATAATGTCATGATAGAGCCGGAGGTGCGTATCCTGTACGGACAGCCCTTGGCGAAAACCAGTGAGAGTGTGAGGGAGCAGGTGATGGATTTCGAGGTAGGTGGTGATCCGCGTGTTGATGATATGCTCGAGCAGTTTTCCAAGACAAGAGGTGAGTGATATCGGACGGAGGTGCTCCAATGTAATAGCTTTGTGTGGTTTAGGAATTAATGAGATGTCAGCATGCCGCCACGTTGATGGGAGCGTGCCTCGAGACCAGTGGTGATTAAAAGGGCTGTGAGGGAATCGATCGTATCGTCGTAAGTTGTCGCAAGATCTTATTGGTGACCTTGTCGGAGCCTGGAGTGGTTTGTCGACGTAGTTGGGATATAGCGTGCCTGACCTCAGCGACAGTGGTGTCCTGATCGAGGGAAATATTCGGAGGTCCAGAGTAACGGGGAAGGGAAGGATTCTGCGATGAGGAAGTAGGAATGTACATGGATCGAAGCATGCCTAGAAGCTCAGCGGACGTGTCTGGGTGAGCAAGTGCAGGCGAGTACTTGTGATGGTTTTGGACGAAGTAGGGTCAAGGAGGTGGCGGAGGAGGACCCAGGTCTTTTTCATGGAAAGGCCTCCGCGCATGTCGTCGCAGATCTCATACCAGTGAGTGCGAGCGAGTGTGGCGGCATGAGCATGCATGGATACTTGTAGGCGAGCAAGTTTGCGTTTGCGCGCCCTTGGGTGTTTGTGGGAGCGCCAGCGCTTTTCGATACTCCGGTAGGCTTCAAACAGATGGAGGAGGTGGGAATCCGCATAGGGGCTGGGAAGCTCTGGGTCAACGGGTTTGTCGTGACTGTGTTTTATCTCCATGATATCACGAATTCATTGCTCCAGCGCGCCTTCATCGAAGTGAGGGCAGGTAGCGTAGCACAGTCAGTACGGAACGCGTCCCAATCAGTGATGTGTTGGGGTGGTGGCGTGTGGGTAAAATGATGGGCAAGATGGAGTGTGGTCTGAATGATGTAATGATCACTACCCAGGGTGTCTGGAGGGTTTGCCAGGACACTTTTGGCGCTCGATACGATAAGGTTAGGGCGGGGGTGGTGTCCCGTTGAACACTGTTGCCTATGCGGGTAGGGGTTTGGGGGTCTGTTTCTAAGGTGAGGCGGAGTTTGTGTGAAACTTCCCAAAGTAGACGGCCCTTGCGCGTGGTACGAGTGTGACCCCACGCTAAGTGTTGAGCGTTATAATCGCCAACAATAATTAAGGGGTTGCGGCCGACAGTGCGAATAGCGTGCATGAGGAGGGTGTGGAAGTTGTGATGTTGTTTGGGTGTACTGTAAATATTTAGGATATGTATTAAAGGTTGTGAGGGTTTGCAGGGAAAGATGGTGACTAAGAGATGCGGTATGGTGGTGACGGGGAGTGATGTGACGTCAGCCCGCAAGTTGCGTTGTACCAGGGTGGCTACAGTGGGAAAGCGGGGGTCTTGGAAGGACTGATACCCGCAGAGTTTGGTGGCGGGGCGTGTTTCCTGCAGTGCAATGACAGCTGGGGGTGTAGGAGTAGTGGTGATGTATGCCTGGAGGGTAGCGCGTTTGGATTGGAAACCCCTGCAGTTCCATTGACATAGTACGAAAGATTTAGAGGCCGGCATCAGGTTCGGGTTCCATAGGTAAGGGTACACTGGAGGGCGCCGAAGACGCGAGAAACGGGGAGTTGGATGGGAGCAGTTCCTTGATACAAGAGAGGAGCTCATTGTGTAGGCCTGTAATGGAGTCCTGAATGGCTGTCTGTGTGGCGATGAGGGAGTTGTGAAGGTTTAGGTATTGTTGCCTCTGCGCGTGGAGGGCTTCCGCTAGGACAGGGTGGAGGGGTGTCGGGGTAGTGGGAGGGTCGTCTTGGGGGGCCTTGCGCTTGGTGGGAGGCGGTAGGTGCGCGTTGCTGTCCGTAAATGTCATGTGAGTGTCTGGGGAAGAAGGTTTTCCGAGGGTAAGCTCTTGATTTGGTCGTCGTAGAGTCTCATTTTCTTGGCGAAGCCTGAGTACTTCCGCGCGAAGATTGCATATTTCAGCTAAAAGGGGTGCGTATGTAAGGGGGACGTTAGGCTGGGAGGGGGGTGTAGCAACGGGGGAAGCGGGCGCCTGTGGGAGCCGGCCCTGGGAGCTCACCTGTACGTTGGATATCGATGATGTAGTGTCTCGAGGCTGTCGGGTGGCCTGGCTGTAGGTCTTGCCGCCAGCAGAAGAAGCAGAGGAGGAAAGTGGCTCGCTGTCGGTAGTGCGAACAGGAGTCTTTGAAAGTTCAATTTGCGCGTCGCGAAGCAGGGGCGGTGGCTTCTGCTGGCGGCGCGGTTGAAATCGTTTGGTGCATCCAGCAGCTCCTGTGAGGTGATTCTCGCCGCATAAGACGCACGTGGGGGTGCATGGGTGCTGGTCCGTAGGGGAGACGGTGCCGCAGGTGGTGCAGCGGGGTGGTGCAGCGGGGGGGGGGGCAGGTGGTGCAGGGGTAGGGGGGTCAAAGAAGCGACCGAGAAGCTCCAACGACGGCCACCCGAATGCACAGTTTTCGCTGCTAAGGATGAGGTCATGCTCTGCAAGGCGTTCAAAAACTATCCGCAGATGGTGCAGATGCTCACATGACGACGAACTGGCGACAATGACGTCATCTGTGTAGACGAAAACAAAAGGTAAGCCACGGAGGACATCTATGAAGCGTTGAAAAGTCTGAGCGACGTTGCGCAAACCGAAAGACTCCGGATGAATTCGAAGAGGATTAACGGTTTAATGATGGCAGTTTTGTTGACGTCATCTGGGGCTACAGGGATTTGGCGGTAGGCTTTTTGGAGGTCAAGCTTTGAAAATATGGTACATCAGCTGAGGTTATTGGTGAAGTCCTGTATATTAGGTAGGGGGTACCTGTCAGGTACAGTGGGTACGTTCAAGGAGCGGCAATCAACGCAGGGTCTCCAGTCAGCTGATTTCTTCGGGACAATTTGCAACGATGAGGACCAGGAAGACGGGCGAGCAATGCCGATCTCAACCATGTGATGAAATTCCTGCTCCGTGATTTTGTTTCTCCGGAGTCAGGCGACGCGCCACAGCATGAGCAGGTGGACCGGTTGTAATGATCTGATGAATGACGTCATGCTTTACTGTCTTTGTCCAGTCAGGAGGTGCAGTCAAGGAAGGAAACTCGTTCAGCAACTCCCGGTACCGAGAAGGTAGGTCGCAAAGAAGCTTAAACGCGAACGGGTAGACGGTTGACGATCGGCAGGTGATAGAAAGGCCGGTAGCGGTGTCCAGGATTCTTTTTCGGGCCATGTCAACAAGGAGGTCGAAGTTCGAAAGGAAATGGGCTCCTATAATGGCGTGACTCACGTTGGCCACGAGGAAAATCCAGCGGAATGCACGGCGTAGGCCAATCTTTACCATCTGGGATTTTTCCTGTACACGGAGATGTTGGACTTGTTAATAGCTTGGAGATGGCACAGGGGTGGTTGAGTATGGTCAGAGGAATGAGCGGGAAGCACACTCTTCAGCACCAGTGTCAAGTAGATAACGTTGACCACTCGTTGCCTCCGTGATGTAGAAGAGGCGACTGTCGCTGGCTGGGGAATCGGTCGCCGCGCTAACGATCCCTCGTCGCGTTTCCCGACCAACCACAAGGACGGGTTCAAGGTTGCGCCGCTGCACCGAAGCGGCGATGGTACCAGCACAAGGAATCAGTGTGGCAAGGCTGCTGACGCGTTGTGTATTCCTGACGGTAAACGTGCTGCGACGAGGGATGGGGAGAACGAGGAAACCGACGAGTGTTGCACCCTTGCGACGAGCGGTAGCCATCAGTCGCGGCAAGCTCCTCCAGGTTTTGCATGCGCTCTTGTAGAGCGGTGACATCGTCGCATACCGATGAGGGAAAGGTGGTAGGTGCCACCACGGTGGCATGTTCGGAAGATCGAGCGGATGCCACCGTGGATGGAGAGGAATGTAATGTGGCGACTTCCATTATCTTGGCGGCGTGCGCGGCCAATTATGGTAAGGGGAGGTCACAAGCCGTCGCGAGGATCATCCGCACAGACGAGGGAAGCCGTTGCAGGAAAAGTTTCTTCAACAAGCACGAGTCCGTAGAAGAAAGTGTGTCGCCGAGCAGGATTTGCAGTTCGCGAAGGACCTGCGGAGGTCGACGATCATCTAACTCCTCCGCAGAAAGCGGCAGCTGGAAACGCTGCCCTTCCGACGGCCTCGTGCGGCTCAAGATGGCAGCGTTTGATGTAACGTAAGGGTTCGTGGTATGTGGGTTTGCGAGGATGTCGCGAACCCCTACCGCGATCTGAATAGGTAGTGACTGTCGTGGATGGTCGAAGCGGATCTCTTGCGACGTGATGTGGCTAACTCGGAAACTTGCCTCGGCTTGAAAGAACCACACGTTGGGGTGCTGAGCGCTGGAGGGGGGCAAATGGCTGGCGAGGGTGGAGATGCCATGTGAAGAGGCAGCGGGGGACGCAGAATTTGCGCCGGTGTCACGAGGAGGGTCAATTCTGGCTCCTTGCCTCCGCTGCAGCGTCCGGGACACCAATGCCGGGAACGCGACCGAGAGACGACCCGAGACACTTCTGAACGCTATGCCATGCACCCAAAAACTGGGCCCCATTCAATTCCATGCTCGTGGCGCTCATAGCTGCTGCGCACAGGCGGCACGTGGTCAGCGCCCATTGCTTGATGCTCAGCCGCAGCGCAATCGCTCTTGCAGCGCCATGCTGCGGCAGCAGACAATCCGCGCCGCTGGGGTGCCGCCACAGATCCTCCGCAACTCTCTGGAAATGGGTGCCAATAATATGCGTCCTTCCCAATGGCGCGACGCCAACTTTACCCCTTGGAGTCGTTCACTGGCAGGCATCACGGGTGTTCACAAACTTTCTGATGTCAGCGTGGATATTCAGCCAGTAGAATTCATCGAAAATTCTTTCCGTGGTCTTCCGAATACCTTGATGGGCGGACATGATGCCTGCGTGGACCATCTTATAAGCATAAGCACTGCTTCTCATAGAAATTTTAGAATGACCAGCTGTTTGTAAACTTTACCTGATGGAAGAAAGTACAGTTGATACAGCAAATAGTTCTCTTGAATGAAATGGTAGGTGTTGTCACTTCGCGAAGTGTATTGAGTTCCTTGCTTCTTAAAGCAATCCCTCAAAGTACGATCCCTCAAAGTACGATCCGCGAGTTGTTTTGCCTGCATTTCTTGTCTTGTTACCTCGGCGACTGCGATGTTACCTGTTGGTAAGCTACCGGTTTCGATAACGGCGACTTCACTCGTGGCTTCCTGCCGTCTAGCGTCTTTGTCAGTCTTCAGATGTAAACGCAACTTGGCCTCTGTTGCTTCCTGTTGTGGAAGGCGTTCCCAATTAGGATTGGGATTATTTGGGTCTCTAATACTGGAGATCTAATCCAAGACTAAGTCATAAGGGGGGGCAGTCCTGCACTTCACCAGGACCTGGCCTGAAAGGTAGGGAGTTTTGACCTTGATATACGCCTCTTGAAGGCGTTGTGTTGTCTTGGAAGGAAAAACACGGTGGTGCCTTGGTCTGTCAAGCCCGCATCTGGCACGAGCGTTCTGAGGACGATTACTGTGTTATGTACTTTAAAAATCCCGTAGCACAGCTCTGAACGGTGACGGCAGGTAAGTTGCCGGCTGGGCGTCCTGGTTAACTTGCGCATCCTCGAGTTTCTTTTGCGAATTGGGAACAGAAATATACCTGTAAGGACGAGTGGCTGGTATCCTTTTGCGTGACTTCACCACAAGTACAAGCGGAAACTCTCTTGAGATGAGGCTCTCTCGATTTACAGTTCTCGCCATTGTGGCCTAGTTGCGACACTTCGAGCAGAATGTAATCGGTCCCGCATACGGCAATCAAGAGCACGGTGCCCGACTCTGCTACAAATAAAGCAAGCCGATCCTTTCTTTGTAGCCTCACCACTATGACTCGAGCCTGCGTTTATTTGAGTGCTTTCTTTGAACTCCTGCAAGTTCTTCATAGACCGGGCTTCCAGAAAGCGATCGGAAACCTATGCCCTTAGCTGAACTGTCTGGCAGACTCTTTCTTTGATGAAAACCCGTTCCAGGCTGCAGCACTTCAAGAATTTCTCGGCAATCATTTTGCAACGTAGCCTCGAATGTCTTGGGTACGCAAAATGCTTCGATCCACCGATCACAATATTCTGAGAGGCGGGAAGCGAACTGTAATTCAGTTTCTTCGTCTTCAGCGTTTTCACGTGGGAAGTTGTCATTGTAGCTGTGATCACTGAAGCGAAATTGCTGGAGAAGCACCAAATTCCCCTTTTGATAATTCAGGGAGTCCTCCAGCGTCATTCTCCCGATGACTGTGAGGGTGTCCCCTGTCAAACATACGCTCAGGCTAACGGCCCATTTATCTTCCCGTCACTACTGCGCGAGCGCTATTTTCTAAACCTCATGATGTAGGCGTCTTGATCGTCCGATGATTGTCAAAAGGGGGAATGAAATGGTGTGGACTTACGGTGATAGGAGGCGCCAATGTTGCCGCCGATGCCCTCGCTTCGTCACCCTGCGGATTGCTCCTGGCACCTTCCTGCAGTTAGCTTTAGCTGAAGGTTCGCATGATCCAGCTCTGCAGCTGCCTTGTTAGCCTGGATTTATGCTACCCTGTAAGCTCTCATGAGATCTTGATCTGCCCATACCCATTGCCGGAGCTCAGACTCCTTCATCCAGTGGGGGAACAAGCGTGCCTAGTTTTTCAAGATCCATGTCACGTCCCACACCATCCAATTCTTCCAGCTGGTGACGTTAGCTCTTCGGGTTGTTGATAGGGAGTCTTGTCACGGATGGCAGTTGTGATTATATATGGGTTTCTAATGATCACCGCCGTTTTGGATGGGAGAATAATGTGACTCGGTTATGGAAACATGCAAAAACGAAAAATGACACACTTTATGAGGTTGATTAAAAAAAAAACAAGCTGAAATGGAAGGAGAAGGAAAAAGATATGCAATGCTGGTAACTGATAGAGAAACAGAAAACAGTCGAAAAGCTCGAGCCGGATCAAACAAAAGCAAAATTGCACAATGTGAATAGTCTCACAGTTGTTGGAGCTTGGCTGGAGCTTTATTGGTGCGCCGGCGGAACATTCTGGAATGTGGGCGGTTGTGGGACACTCGTCCATGCTGCGGTTTCCCTGGCCGTCGTCTTCTAGGCCATCGCAGGAAAACCACGGTCGCGCACAGGGTAGTGGGAACAGCGGCGTCCGTTCAGCAGGCTGTGAGCTTGCTTTCTCACGACTACCGCAGGGCAATGCCCGATAATGCCGTCTGTTTGATTGGTTGGTTGGTTGATTGTTGATGCGGTATGCGACATACCCAATCAGGGGATCGGCCAATCAACAGAAGGCAGTGAAAATAAATAGAATCATTATTTAGTTACGAGGCGCTTAGGAAAGATAATTTATACCGGTTTTAAAGAGTCTTGGTTCCATATATGACAGAAGAAAAAAATAGAAATCAAGATAGGGTGAATAATCGTAATCATAAATTGAATCAATTCGAATTTTAAATGACGCGCAGGAGGGCAGAGCATACATCCCGGTGGCAGAATCCCATTTTGAATGCCCCGAATAATAGTAGAGCCGGCACTGTTAGGGATAGCCCCACACTGCAAAGCTGCACCTCCAGGAACTGACCTCTGAGGCGTGAAAAACGTCGAAATGTCAAGAGGTAGGGTTCCACAGACTCGTCTTCATTGCAAAAGCTGCACACAGCTGTTGGCGCCAGACGAGAACTGTGTAATTACCTGTTTAACTGTGGTACCCGACAACGTAGGGCTGTAATAACAACCTCTAAGTTGCGTGAAGGGCACCATTCTGATTTCCATGAGAACTTAGGTGATTACAATCTCTTAAAGACAATAAAACTGACCCTAGCTGTTCTTGAGGTTTCAACAATCTAAGGTACGTAGCAGCGGTTATTAAAGACGTCGGTTCAACGACGTCTACTACAGGCCCACAGTGCGATCTTTGCTAGAGTCTGCGATCTCGTTGAATGTGGGGCCCGCATATCCAGTGAAAATTTAAAGCGCAACAAATTTAGACACAAGACGAATGACACAGGGACAAGCGCTGCTCGTAGAACTAGAAATATAACTTAACAACGTGAGGGTTCGAGCTAGTTGGTACTCCATAGTGAAAATTTAAAGCGCAACAAATTGAGACACAAGACGAATGACACAGGGACAAGCGCTGCTCGTAGAACTAGAAATATAACTTAACAACGTGAGGGTTCGAGCTAGTTGGTACTCCATAGTGAAAATTTAAAGCGCAACAAATTTAGACACAAGACGAATGACACAGGGACAAGCGCTGCTCGTAGAACTAGAAATATAACTTAACAACGTGAGGGTTCGAGCTAGTTGGTACTCCATAGTGAAAATTTAAAGCGCAACAAATTTAGACACAAGACGAATGACACAGGACAAGCGCTGCTCGTAGAACTAGAAATATAACTTAACAACGTGAGGGTTCGAGCTAGTTGGTACTCCATAGTGAAAATTTAAAGCGCAACAAATTTAGACACAAGACGAATGACACAGGGACAAGCGCTGCTCGTAGAACTAGAAATATAACTTAACAACGTGAGGGTTCGAGCTAGTTGGTACTCCATAGTGAAAATTTAAAGCGCAACAAATTTAGACACAAGACGAATGACACAGGGACAAGCGCTGCTCGTAGAACTAGAAATATAACTTAACAGCGTGAGGGTTCGAGCTAGTTGGTACTCCATAGTGAACATTTAAAGCGCAACAAATTTAGACACAAGACGAATGACCCAGGGACAAGCGCTGCTCGTAGAATTAGAAATATAACTTAACAACGTGAGGGTTCGAGCTAGTTGGTACTCCATAGTGCAAAATTTAAAGCGCAACAAAGTTCTACGAGCAGCGCTTGTCCCTGTGTCATTCGTCTTGTGTCTAAATTTGTTGCGCTTTAAATTTTCACTATGGAGTACCAACTAGCTCGAACCCTCACGTTGTTAAGTTATATTTAGCGCTTGTCCCTGTGTCATTCGTCTTGTGTCTAAATTTGTTGCGCTTTAAATTTTCACTATGGAGTACCAACTAGCTCGAACCCTCACGTTGTTAAGTTATATTTCTAGTTCTACGAGCAGCGCTTGTCCCTGTGTCATTCGTCTTGTGTCTAAATTTGTTGCGCTTTAAATTTTCACTATGGAGTACCAACTAGCTCGAACCCTCACGTTGTTAAGTTATATTTCTAGTTCTACGAGCAGCGCTTGTCCCTGTGTCATTCGTCTTGTGTCTAAATTTGTTGCGCTTTAAATTTTCACTATGGAGTACCAACTAGCTCTAACCCTCACGTTGTTAAGTTATATTTCTAGTTCTACGAGCAGCGCTTGTCCCTTGTGTCATTCGTCTTGTGTCTAAATTTGTTGCGCTTTAAATTTTCACTATGGAGTACCAACTAGCTCGAACCCTCACGTTGTTAAGTTATATTTCTAGTTCTACGAGCAGCGCTTGTCCCTGTGTCATTCGTCTTGTGTCTAAATTTGTTGCGCTTTAAATTTTCACTATGGAGTACCAACTAGCTCGAACCCTCCCGCATATCCAGGAGCCCAAAGAAGGTGAATTTCAGGGAGATGAGGTGGCAGGAGGGACCGAAATGTCCGCTGAACGGGAGTGTGCTTAGGGGAAGAAAGCGCTAAACATACATAAAAGGAATCTGCAATTATGACTGGAGATATAATTGATGCATCCAGCTTTCGTAGTGCCAGGACAATTGCCAGGAATTTTGCGTAGAAAATGGGAATAAAATAAACCAGACGAACCGAAAAGGCCCAGTTAAAGGAAAGGGAAAATATACATATACCTAATTTTTAGATGCATCTGTATATACTAAGCACCACAGCTGCATGGTGGTCAAATGATCTTGGAGAAGACGATTGAGCAGTCGGGCTGGTAACAGTTTAGCATTTTTGGAGAAAATGTTCCGAAAATTGATAGAAAGAAGGGAACTCCAGTCTAGATATAGAATAACCTTATTTATCGCTACACCTAATGGAGAACGAAAGCTCTGTACCAAAGGGCTTTGCGGACAAGAGGATCTGGGCCATTGGTGCGCCAAAAACATAGCTGGTTCAGCAATGAAGATAAACTGCTCCCTGTTAACCCCAAAGCTATAAGCACTCAGTAAGGTTTCCACAGTAAGTATCCGAAACCTGTTTAGCAGAGGAGGCCCGCGCGCTTCCAAGTAAAGTACTGCCTTAGCTGCCTTAACTGCCTTAGCTGTACTGCATTAGCTGCACACCAAAGCAGGAGCGAAGAGCCTGACGCTCCAGAAGAACGAGACGACGTAGCTTGTACGCCGCGGGATAGCACGCACCCAAACTCTAAAATTGTGCGAACGTACATTTTGTATATCATAAGAAGGGTCTTTCTGCGCATATCCTTCTTTCTATGACTAAGACGCCTTAACATAACAGCAGTACGTGCACCATTGGCCTCTATGAGGGCTACATTTTGATTACTGTCAAGCTCACTGGTGTATATTATCCCAAGATACTTGAAAGAAAGAACCTGAGGAATTATGCACTGTGGGTAACTGAGAAAAATGTTAACAGGGGTTGAGATCGGGAAAAACTAGGGAGGAACAGTTGTTGTCATTCATAGAAAGGTAAATACTGTCCAGCCAGGAGGCAATAGTATTCAGATATGACTGCATTAATGCGTAAAGTGCATGTATGTCAGGTGATGATGCAAAAATCACAATATCGTCCGCGTAGACGGGTAGAAAAACCAGAAACCACCGGAATAGTGCTTACAAGGAGGTTACAAAGAACAGAGAAAAAGACCGCACCTTGCGGCAAACTCCCAGACTGTGGCCGCTGTGAGGAAGTAGTACTAATTTTTACACCGGCGCAATCCTCGTTCTCTACTCCTCGTTTTCCTCTTGTCCGTGGCGCATAACCACACAATGGTGACTGACCGTCTACCCCAAGGCCGTCTTGTCTTGAAAACGGAAAGTTGCCGGTCACCATCACAAACATACGAAATATATCTACTTCAAAAAGAATAAACGACTAACACCAAGAACTTATGTTCCACTCCTCGCTGCGTGCTTGGATAGCACAGACGGTAGAGAACTTGGCAGCTACTTGGGATACCTCTGCTCGAATCCCACCGGATGACATATTTGCCTTCATTTACTATTTACAGCGGCACCCATAGAACACTTGAGGCTTTCGCCCTAAAAGTGGTAAATGCAGAGAAAAATACCAGGATCGGTGCAAGTGTATGCGTGCAAGTGGCATCTGTCACAAGATTGCGACGGCAAAAGTAGGTGCTCTTTCACTCTGTGATGAATAATGACCAGCGAAGCTGGGCATCATTCTGTAATTTTGCAATGTTTGTAATTTGTGAATGAGCAGACTACCCAGCTAATTAGGTGAATAGCACTTCAGGTTTATTCTAGGGGACAAATATGGGGCTGTTCGCTTCCCTACCGCGTTGTAGGCATCTTACTGTATGCGTGATACACCAACACACACAGTTCGACCACGGAGGACCACGGAGGAACGAGACAACTTAGACATCCGAGGCAGCAAGCAAGGCTTGTTCACCGCGGAAGAGGAAGTCTCGGCATCCCTAGCCGTAGTCCGGAGAGAGCAGTTGCATTACAACAACAACAACAACAACAACAACAACAACAACAACAACAACAAAACATTACAAGAACGTGTCCGCCAGATTCTCTTGGCGCTTCTCGGCCGGGTCTCCCTCCCTGCGGTGCTCAGCCGGCAGAAGGCGCCGCAGCAGCCAAGGCAGGGAGGTGGTGGTGAGAGTGCGGGGTCGGAGCTCGGTGATGCAGCAAAGCAGGGGAGAGAAGAAGTGCGCCACAGCAGCAAAGGTGCGAAAAAAGGAGAAAAGAGGGGCGTTTGCGCCCTCTTTTTACATAGGACAACAGAAAGATGGAGCTTTGTCTGGATCGCTGACTTTACCTACACTCGAAGGGCGCCTTCTTAGCGCCGGCCATGCGCTCAAATTGGGTCTCCTCCAAGTAACACCAGCGCAGGAACACGCAATACACTGGATACTCGTCTTCAGTGCCCTTTCTAGTCCGCGGGGCCATCGCTCCGCCACCCTTACGTTTAATTCGCTCCACCACGCAAGCTAAGCCGGCTACGTCCTTATAATTCCGTCACAGTCATTACTTCTACAGCTGAAAATATGTCTGTCGTTACGCTATAAAAAAAAAACCCTCTGGAGTGACTATTGCACGTGGTTCGGCTTCTACATAGGGAGAGACCAGTGAGCGCGACGGGAAGAGAAGTGGGGAAGGCCGCGGGAAATGCAGTGGGAGGAGAACTGGGAGTGGGGGAGAATCGAAGACGGTCGGACGATAAAGGTAGGATTTGTAGATGTTAGTAAAGGCACGAGAAAGATGGCGAGATGCAGCCGAGAAGGGAGAGCGGAGGAGAAGAGCGTGATGCGCAGGAATTAGGAGAGAGGTCGGGCAGGGGCGGCCGAAACGCTATCGTCCCTTGACGGCATTTTTTGCGAAGCAAGCATATACAGGGCCAGTTTGTTCGCCTTGTGGTCGTGGAGCACATCATTTTTTCGCCTCAATAAATGAACCGCGTTCAGCCCCTAACCGAAGTAACATCCACCCCCTCCTTATAGTACGTGGCAGACATAGCCCGGTCAGAACATATGAGTTTGAACGTCGGAACTACTCGCGCCGATGGAGTGGAAGAATCAAAGATGAAATAACAAAATCATCCCCCAAGGTGCGCTCCTCACCCCATTCTACACGAAGTATGAAATTGAAAGAACGAGAGTTTCTTCGAGCGTCACAGCTCCTGGTGCAACAGGACCGCTTACGCGAGAGATCCGCGCCGTGTAGCTTGTCCACCTCCATGCCGAAACCTGGAGTCTAGCCCTAAACGAAGAGCTAAAGGCATTTCTCCTCAGGCAATCGTTGTTGCTGGGTTCTGAAAGGATACCCGGCTAAATTAAAGAGCTTCAACCCTTATAAAGGAAAACACAGCGAAAGACGGGACAACATCGGTGAGCCAGTCTTCGCAAGCCCTGACGAAGTTAGTGCGGTTTAGAGCGGCAGGAAAGTGCGCGTAAAAATACATTGGTCGATTATGTGCCGCTTGCTTTGCAGCAAATGACGTTGAAAGACGCGTTTCGGCTGCTCGTAGCTCTCTTATTCTACACAGATAGAGAGAGCAAGGCAAAGATTTTTGGGTTAGGTTCCCCCATGAGCACATGCGAAGAAAGATAGACATCAGCAAAGTGAAGTGGAGTGAAGCGGGAAGCTTCACAAGCTTCCCGCTCTCAGAGCTCAGGATGCGTGGGAGGACCGTACAGCCGATCTCGAAGGTGTGCGCACCTCTTTTGCGGAGCAGCGGAGAGGGGAAAGGCGCGACAGGAGCAAAGGCGAAAGAGAAGGATAAAAGAGGGGCGTGTATGCGCTTAGCGCTGAATTAGAGGCGCGGAAAGCGGCGAGGCTGCGACGCCGCAGACGTAAAAATACAGGAGACGCCAAAGGGTGTGGTGTCAACAGCGACACAGCCGCTCCCGCCGCGAATCAGGTGGACCTTCCCGGTGGCAAAATGTACCAGTTTTGTGCAGTCCTGTGCATTACGCTCCGGTAAATCAGTTTTTTTTGTGTGAATGTGTGGAGCCAAATAAAACCTAAAATCTTCACTGGCTAATCCGCTACAATAAGAAGGGCTAGGCCCACCAATATTTTATGAGGATGCCTACTGCTACTTCAGATAATCTATCACGCACTCACCTTATTAAAGAGGCAGGGTTTCGTCGTAGAAATGGCTTTACAGTAGTTTTCTCCTGGTGCAAATTTGCCGGGTAGTCCAGCACGAAATATACCCTGTCTTGGGGTCCGCTCTCGCAGACACTTCCACTTGGGTTGACTAACGGTAGATGAAAGTGACACAAAAATACCAGCACAGCTTACATTAATAATGTAGTGTTTGCAAGGCTTTAAATTGCTTATCAGCAATCTTCTAGGTTTTGTACACTGGAAGGCGAAAAAGTAAAAAAAAAATGCACAAATTCAGAGAATTGTCTACTAATGCACAAGGTTCCTGCGCCACTTGTGTTCATCGTGAGTTTTTATAGCCACATTTAGCAACGAATAGCCTCGAATGCTGGGTTGTTTTATTTCCTTATTGTTTTCCTTTGTTTCGTCTCCCCAATAATCTGCATTTGCACTACTATAGTGAAGAAGGGTATTTCCCTCGCGAAGTATACAATTTTGCTCAGATGCAAGACGTAGTGCCGGGTTGCTTGTTTACAATTTTTTGTTTGTGTTTCAATCGTTCTTTCTGGCATTTTCCGACATCGCTTTGCAAGTGCCGCGTACAGATGCATGTTTTATGTATCGTGTGTTGTGTATTTTTCTATTGTGGATGCCGTGGTATCTTGTTTCATTCTTCTGGTGGGGTCGGCTGACCTTGAGGCCAGGCAACCGCACACTATCACCCTTGTTTTCGCAGCAGCTGACGAGGCAAATGCCTGGCACACGTTTAAAGTAGCTTCAGCTTCTTCGCTGTCACCCCTCCTGGTTCCTCCTCTTTGCCGCCTCAGCTGCTCTGCTCTCGGTTTTCTTCCTGGCAGGCGATTTCACGTTCCCTGGAGGGGGGGGGGGGTGTTTGGCGCCAGCTTGGCTCTCTTAACAGCGTTCCACCATTTTTGCTCTTCTTCAGTGCAGAATTGCACAGGGCAAACACATGTCACAGCCGCTGTTGATTAGGCAGGTCAGAGCCCAACGCTGTACATGCCACACCCATGAAAGTGGAAGGCATCGCGTGAAGAGCGGCGCGCTTAATTCTTTGATTCATGAATTCGTGGCTACAGTGGTGCCATCTTCTTCATATTGGCTTGGACGGCACGCGTATACAGTGGTGCGACTCGCTTTATTGAGGTCATTGTTTTCCCTCTCCGCACTCTTTACTCTTTCGTTAGTACGGCTGAGAGGCTTGTTCACTTCCCTACATAGAGCGCCCTACCATAGAGCACCCTACCATAAGGTGCTTTTGTAGCCCCACATGACTACAGTTTCAATTACACGCTAAACTCTCCACTACGCCGTGGTTTTTTACTCTCATGCGGCACAAAATGCTTTCACGTTAAACAATTGCACACTAAGAAACTACAATGATGCTTAGAACTTCCTAAGAATGCGAAAGCAAAATTGTAGTTGGGAATTCTTTTGATCTGCTGCCGACCATTGTACGCGCGGATCAGTTTGGAAGCCTGGCTTTTAGTCATAGCTCCTCCGCTGTCACGCGGCGTCACGCACCCACACGGAGGCTTCAAAAAGATACTCGAACATATTACCAAATGAAAACACACGCAAGAACAAGAATCCAGAAATGGCTGCCTCTAGCCTAAATACAAGTTGTAACTACTTGTACCACGCAGGGGACGCAATCGTCAGGGTGGAAAGGTAGGTTGTACACTAATGCGAACAACTTCAAGATTGAAGCACCGAAAATATTTGTACCAGTGTTCCATTATTAGACCGTTACAGACCACACATGCAACGATGAACACTGCAGACAACTATGTATCATGTTATTAGTATGGTCACAAGACTAATTTTTTACGATTGAAATTTCCAAACGGTTGCTGTGCACCTTTAATGAGGCGGCACAACAAACGCAGGAGGAACGCTCTCCCCCCAGCGTGGCGAGTTCCGCTTCCAGATGTTTGAACAGACGCGTGCGCATAGGCAGCGGCATAGGGAACATAGCCTTGTGAGGTCGGGACCGGAGTGCCGCGACACAACGACGCCTCCATACAACGAGGGCCTCCACACAGAACCATAGGGCATCGCGCGGCTTTCTGCGCTCCCCTAGGTGTACTTTAAACAGCCTAGACATCAGTGTCCAAAACGTCTTTGCTGCACAACACTGAAATATTGCGTGTCGCAAAGTTTCATTTGGTCGGCATTGAGGACAACGTGTTGACGATGTTACGCCCCACGCTGTGAAGCGGTCTCTAGTGGGCAGAACACCCCAACCACGCTCCCACCAGAAATCTCTAACGTACGCTGGAAAACTGATGGAGTAAGCTGTCTCTAGAGCGCTTTTTAGATGCCAAGCATCTCATTGTCAGGGCTATGTCCTTCCCTTGTCGTTGTTGCGCCGTCCATACCCCCACTGCGCATGCTCGGCTTGCTTTACGCCCGGTGGTGTCTTACCCTTCTATGGCTCCTGGAGCGACAGTGTTGCCGGTGTCTTCCTGGGCCGGCACGAGACGAGCACGCTTCACGCGTCTTCGACGTTTCATCGTCGTCGGCAGCGGCGTGCGTCGGCGAGTCTCGGCGGGCCGTGATTACAAGCAGCCCACAACCACACGGGGAACGTGCCTCGACCTCATCTTCAGCAACTTTAGGGTTCATCCACTTCAACAGCCCATGACTTTACATTTTACAGACCAAAAGGCGGTCATATTTAAAGCGGAACGCCACCCACAGCTCGACGTCACCTACGTTGAACACGATGATGATAATGCCTAAATAAAGACAAACTCATACCAGGTACAACGTCTGTCTTTCTCTTTAATGTCTCTCCACTCTAACACCCCTCCTCCAATTAAATTACACCATCTTCCCGTAGAGGAACCCTGAGTAGTATGCGAAACAGCCATGGGGTCAACGCAATTTCCCATTTTGTAGTTCCGGTAAGTGAAAACTGTGGTGGTTACTATGGAAACCAAACGGTAATAATAACGGTAGCTACATACCTCAACCTCACAGAAACAACGAACTGAAAACTAATGGGCACTTGAACCGACCCTATGCCTGCTTCGCATACTACTCAGGGGTCCCCTACGGGAAGATGGAATTTTTTTTGGAGTGCGCTTTCTCCACCACAGTGAGTTTCCCCACAGTAAGTTGTTCGCAAATTTCCCTTAGGGCAATGTCCCAAAAATCTAAGTTTGGAATCTCTGCTATTCATTCCAGCAAGGGTGTTAAGGGAAGAGGAGACAGACAGCAGGGTTTGGTGTCATGGCTGACAGGAACGGGGTTCTGCCCTTTATTGACCTGATTATGAACACGATGATGATAATGATCATGTTCATAATCTTCAAAGTCTGTGACGAATGTGTGACCCTGTAGAGGTAGTCGCTAGACGGGCTACTTGAGCAAAAAGGTGCCCTTCTACTAGTTCTGCGGTGTTGTGCACCCCTAGATAGTCGAATCTGGCAATGAATGTCTGCGGGGGCAGTTGCAACACGACTTTGTGAGCTTTTCGAATAAAGCAGTTGATTTCGAGGCCACACGATAAACGCAGAAAATATATCTGGCGAAAGGGGAGATGTGTTAACGATAGGCTAAAGGAACACAGTTACAACGTAGAAAAAGAAAAAGCGGTCATCTAGGAGTACATTGTAGAGACTGTCATGGGTGTGAGCCTATCTTGAGAAGTACTGCAATATTATGTAAGAATACGCATAGACTGACGAGGGAAATTATTGAGGCTCATAAAATAGCAAAAAAGAAGAAAAGTGTAACGTCCCTTCTGTAGCCCTATCAGCAAAAGAAATCACTTATCTAGACAGTTTGTAAGCACATGGTGGTAGTGATGTCGTGGCAGATTTGTGACATCTTATTTTCACATGTTATGCGTCGATTTCTTTGTTGCCTTGGTTTCTGTTGTATTTATATACCAGACACCAAAGCAGTAAACTTCAGTTGTTAGTCAGCGCCTGTGTGCAGTGCCTGTCCTCGTTTCTCGTGCCTGTCCTCGTATCGTCCTCGTTCCTTGTTTGCGCTGTGAATTCAAGATTATGGAACACCAACTCCCCAAAGCATCAACTTTAACTTGTTCTGTCCACTGTATTTGTAAGTGAAGCAGCGGCGGCCATTCGATTCGCGGTCGCGTTCCCCACGATTCCCGCATGCCCTGCAAACCAGCACATGACTAGGTGAAATGTTTTTGCATATGCAGACATTATGTCACTAAAAACCACATTGACAATGTGGTTTTCTCTGGGTTTGTGTGATGACAATGCACGCCAAACGCTGAAAGAGTCTGTAAAGATACTGACTTAGGAATTTGTTTTTTAAGAATGTGCTGTGCGAACAATAAAATGCCGTGTGCTTCTGCTGAGAAGATAGTGGTGAGTACGCTCATGGTTCAGGAAGAATTAAAGTTAGGACCATGAGCGGCACACGGCACGATAGTTAAAATTTCGAGGCATCACTGCAAAATTCAGCATATTTATATTTATCCTGCAGCGCCAAGAAGTGGTGCAGAATTTTCGGAACGCTGGTTTTATCTATTTTCATAAAGGTTAAATCACATGATAATGACTGAAGTTGCCATGGTGGCAAAATGTCAGTACTTGATGATGTGTACAAGTCTAAAAAGGAGAGGGTGAGAGCCGATGCCTCCTCTCTCACTCTCTGTAAAAAAGCAGAGAAACAGATGGAACATTTACAAAAAACTTTGGACAGGGATGTATCTTTAAGAGCAGGCCCAAACGGCTGACTATTTATTGATGACATTTGAAAAGCGTATGGTAAATCCATGTACATGCGTTGATGTTCTAGGCACCATTTGTTGCATTCCATTTACTGGCTGTTCGCTGGGCTAGTACGGAAAGCCCCCGAGGCAAGGCGAAGCCCAACATGCAGGACTAGATCAAGCATCTTCAGTGCTGTTTTCCTGGCCGACCCATACACAACACTGCCATAGTCCAGCCGAGACCCCACAAAGGCAGAATAGACACGCAGGAGGAGTTCTTTGTCTGCACCATATCACTGGTCTGACAGGGCCTTCAGGATGTTCGTAGTTTTTAAGCATTTGGCTTGAGTTGTTTGAGGTGTGGAATGAATGTGATCTTTTTTCAAAGATAACACCTAAAAAAATTCCCTCGCACTTCCCCGAGGGGGAGAGCGTGTAAGTGCGAATGCACGGTTGTTGATTGCGCGATTACGGTGGATATCGTGATCTTAATGAGTAGTCGAGAGATTACACACACGCACACAACTACAAAGAAAGATATTTCACTCGTTATTGCTGGTACCGTTGCCCGGTCCGCCATCATCGTTATCGAGATGCAGGACCAGCGACCGCTCTCGACGGCGGCGCGCGCTCGACTAATACCCTCTCGTGCCACGCGGCGGCTACACGAGCGCCCTCACGCGTCGGAATGCGGAGCGCCCGCTACGCGAGCGAGAGCTCTCCCGCCCGAAGTGGAGAGGAGGCGCCCAACACCCGCAGTCACTGAGCGGAGAGAGGAGGAGGAGAGTAGCGCGCGCCCATCTCCCCCCGTTGCTAGGGAAGACGAGGAGCGCGCGCACCCGCAGCTGTTGCTATGCGGACGACGGCGGCGGACGATTCAGGCTCGCTTAAGAAGTGCATGCGCACTTAAAACTTGTGCTCCTGTTTTACCACCGGAATGCAGTCATGCAATTTTAGCTCAGGGCTGGGGCAGATTCCGTGCCTCTTGGAGAATACAACACAGGTACTCCTCAGAGGATTAACTTTAGAACCATTTTTATCTGCCCAGAGAGAAAGTTTATGACCCCAAGCTGAACTTGTCGGTCACATACGGACATATTAAAGATTTAAACGAGACTTGCACATCATCCGCCTAAACTGAACAAGAGATTGATGGTGGCAATGCCTTCAGAAGCGAATTTTTTTTCACTACGAACAACGTGCAGCTCACGACACCCCCTTGAGGAACACCATTCTCCTGCACATGAACGTGTGGCCGTGCTGAACATACTCTGACGCGGAATGTCCTTTCAGACATGTAACGGTAAAGAGTATGTAAGGTGTTGCCATACATACGGAATGATTTCAGGTCTGAGGATCTCAAAACGCCAAGCGGTGTCATAAGCCTTCTCGAGGTCAAAAAACACTGTGACGGAAAACTGCTTATGAACGAAGGCATCCTTAATGTACCTTTCAAGGGCCACGAGTCAATCAGTCGTGGATCGCCCCTCCTTGAAGCCTGCCTGGCCGCTCTGGAGAAGACCATTGTACTCAAAAAAGTACATTAGTCTCCTGTTTATCATCTTCTCAAGAAGTTTGCACATGCAGCTCGTCAGGGCGATGGAACGGTAACTTGAGGGAAACGATGACTCCTTTCACTCATTCAAGAAAGCCACTTACTACGGCGTCCCAACATGACCTTGGAATGTGCCCCGAAAGCCATATCTTGTTGTATAGGTGGGGCAGTATTAAAAGTGCGTCTGCGTGTACGTGCTATATCTGTATACGTGATGTCTGGACCAGGAGCTGAGGGTTTACACGTGCTCAGAGTAGCCCTCAGCTCATGTAATGAAAAGAGGGAGTTGTAAGAAGTCTGTGATTTGTTATTGTCGCGTAGGGACTTCTTTTCACAAGATGATTTATGTTTCAGGAAAGTGTTTGTGTAGTGTGCAGAGCTGGACACTTGTTGAAAGTGTTGTGCAACTGTGTTAGCCTGAGCTTCGAGTATGTTCCCTCTTGGGCTGACCAAGGGCAGGCTATGTGTATGTTGTCCGTTAAGTTTACGTATTAATGTCCATACCTTGCGTGTGTCTGTGTGTGAATTTATGGATATCATGTAGGAGCGCCAAGTATCTCGTTAGGCCTCACGGTGCACGCGCTTTCCCAAAGCCTTTGCCCCTTTGAAAGAATTTAAGTTAGCCTAAGTGGGGTACCTGCGAAGGACACCCACGCCTTGTTCTGGGCCTGTAACCCTCGCCTGCAGTCCTCATTCCACCATGGCGTCCTAGGGTTGCGCGTAGCACCGGATACTTGGGGAATGGACTTATCGGCGGCGTGGAGTATGTGCGCCGTGAGTAGTTGGGCAGCTTCTTCAATGTGTACGTGTGTAATGATTGTGTGGCATAGTTCGGATGTTTCTGTAAATGTATTCGAGATCGCTCTTGCTTGATTGAACCTATTATGGGAAGGTAAACTGGTAGGGGATTTGCCTATGTATGTATATGAAGTAGGGAAGTGGTCACTACCGTATGGATTCGTGTCCACGTCCCACTCAAGAGATGGAAAGGGTACTGCCGATCCAATAGTCAGGTCGAGGTGTGATTAAGTGTTGTGTCCTGTATTATGGTAGGTAGGCTGTTTCTTGTTGAAAAGGCATGCTCCCGACGATGTTAAGTGTTTCTCAATGAGGCGACCTCGGGCATCGGTGCGGGAAGAGCCCCAAAGAGAAATATGTGCATTCAGGTCGCCTATTAGGATTTATGGTTCGGGTAGCTAATCTACCAGCTCCTCGAAATCAGAGCTCGAGAGCTGGAAGTCAGGAGGAATGTAAAGACAGCATACCGTTATTAATCTATTAAATATTATTCAACGAATTGCAATAGCTTCAAGGAGAGTGCTTAAGGAGTTGGTATTACATGCAATGCATTTTCAAGCGACAATAGCCACACCGGCCGAGGAGTTTGTGCATCCATCTCTGTCTTTTTTAAATACTAAATAATTCAGGAAGTTTGTGTTTTCGCTGCTCAGATGAGTTTTCTGCAGGCACATTATACTTGGTTGCTTGGTATGCAGTGTCTCATATACATCGTCAAGATTTTTGATAAGGCCGCTACAATTCCAGTGTGCTATATTTTCCTTTCCTGTTATTTGCAGTAGCGACTAAAAATGTGTGAGTATGAGTGTTTATCTATTGTCTTTCGGGGCTGTGACTCTTGCTTTTTTGGCTTATCGGGAGGTTTGGACGATGGTAGCCATTCCTTCTGCTGCGATGCAGGCAGGTAGGGTCCAACCTCCGTGTCTTCGTCGGACGTCCACGGAGTAGCCACTGGGTCGGGCTCCTTGGACCTCGCACCCGCGTGGGTGCTCTTTGCTGCAACCGCCACCGCCGATGGCATTGAAAGTGCCAGAAGTGGCTCAGGCGGTGCGGCGCGGGCGGGAGCTGCCACGGGGTCCTCCATCTCCATTTCTTCCGTACGCTCACGTGTGCTTTGCGCCGATGGAGCGGAAACGGTAGACGCTGCATCGCTCCCAACATACGTGGTTGCCACCACAACCATTGCTGACTCGGCAGGCGGTGTGGTGACTGTTTGGGCTGCCGAAGGCAACCCAGAGGGGTGCAAAAGTGGGACAAAGTCCGACTCGCGTTACTGTGTCCCGGCCGAAACCTGGCGCCGCTCCGCTCCCCGGAGAGCTGCATCGGCGTACCTTTCCAGGGGAAAGAGGCGAACGTCTTTCGCGCCTCTGGGAATGTGTTTTCTGTGACCTTTACATTTATGATTTGTTTTTCTTGCTTAAATTTCTCACAAGTGCGAGACCACGCTGCGTGGGGCCCCTGGCAGTTGGCACAGGTGAAACTCTGGGTGTTGCAGTTTTCGGACGCGTGGTCATGTTGGGCGCATTTTGCACAGGTAGGACGGCCGCGGCAGGAGTAAGGGCCATGCCCAAACCTTGGGAATTAAAACAGCGCCGCGGGTTAGGGATGTAAGGCCGACCTGGGCACCAGCTTAAACCTTCATTTATAAATTCAGGGAGTATTGACCTGTCAAAGGATAGAACGAGATGCTTCGTCGGGATTTCTTTCTCCTCTCTACGTATTTTCATGCGGCTGAACCCTGTTACGCCCTGACCTTCAAGGCCCTCCAGCAGGTCGGCTTCAGTTCCGTTCAGTAGATCGGGATCGGAGATCACGCCCTGGAAGCCGTTTAAGCTGCGGTGGGGCGTGACCAGGATGGCAAGATCATCGATTCGGGTCTGGCTCAAGAGTTTTTCTGCCTGCTGCTGCGTGGTGACTTCCACCAGCAATTGCCCTGTTTTTTGGTTGTTGGCTTTGTACGCCTCACCAATTACACTGTCTAAGAACTTCGATAATAATAAAACGTACAATGAAGCGGCAGATCTTGCTGTGTCAGTAGACTCAATTACAAGAAAACAAGAATAGTTGTTCCCGTTCGTTGCAAAGACGGTTGTTGATAGAGCTGGATAAGATACTTCGGTGCAGCCCCTTTTCAGGAACCGATCACGTTTGGGAAGAGGTTTTGACAATACCATAAGCTGTAGTATAAAGCAGGGAACGGGGGTACTTTCTTCCGCAGCGTTACCCTGATAGCTGAGAAGGTCCCGGAGCTCCATGCCTGGTAAACAGACAGGGAGCCCATCCGCCGGAGCTTGACCTGGGCTCCGACAGTCACCGTTTGTGGTTTCTGCACTTCACCTTAAAACTACTAGCCCCGGTAGATTGTATCGTGAGTATGGGGGCTCCGGGTCCGCGGTGTCGCCAATACCGCCAAGAAGATTACTCAAGGTGCCCCGTGCGGGTATGCATCATTTTTTCAAGCAAGTACAGTGAATAATTTCCCGGGTATATTTTTAACTCAAGGTAATTTGGCTTTAGATCAGAAGCTCACCTTTTTTGCATCTACGTATACCTGAATCAGTAACGTGCGATTGATAGTGCGGCGTTCCGCTTTGAAAAGTGCAGATGGCATTTGTGGATTCGTTTCACGCTGTTCGTGGACTTACTCGATTAGGTTTTTCATGTCGTCTTGGCAGCACTGGGAAAACCTGTATTGGTTATCATTTTTTAATTTGTACGTCATAATGTAACCATCATCCCAGGAGCAATCTTCTGAGCCTTTGTGTTGAGGTATGTCCTTCTCAGCGGAGTCACCATCATGAACGCACCCTAAGCTGTTGATATAAACAAACGAATCCCCGAAAGATTAAAACCAAGGCTATTTATTCCTTTGCGAAGGTTATGCGCAACTCAAATACAGGTTATTCTAGGTCCGCTGTGTAAGTAAACGTACATTAGTAATCAGCAGACAAAAAACTTTTCATACTGCGTTAAAAAGAATTTGGAAAGCTGCGGTGAAAATCTTTTTTCACAAATTGGTGTCTAGGAGACTAATCCTGCGCCTTAAACCATAATAGGAATTAGAAATTGCTGTAGCAAGTTTACACCTTTAAGTTCAGGAAATGTGCCATGAAGTCTGTTCACTATTACCGATACTCAATGAAAGTGGTATTTTATCTCTGTTTTAGCTGCAGTACCCCTCTGGAAGAATGCAAGTTGCCGGTCACTGGCGTTGCTTGGAAAACCTTGCTGTCGATTTCGTATAAAGGTTCATTTGCTGAGGTCTAACGATTCCTCAAGTATATCAGTGCCCTCCACTTCAACAGTCATCGCAATGAGGTCATGGCCGGTGGGGCAGGGCCGCTGTATACTAGCGGCAACAAACTAGTGAATGCAGATGGTGGGGAGGCGAAAGCAGCTACTTGTCAGCTGCACCGGTCACTGCAGCGGTGTTGGTGTGTACAAGCTCGAGCGAGATGGTCAGCGTTCCGAGGACGCCACCATGTCACAGCGGCTAACCCTCCATCATTCCAGTTTACTATAATTGAGGGTTAGCTTGGCTGTCACCACTCCAAATTTTAATGCGTAGCATTCTTCCCGAGTATTTCCACGCCGAGGACCGTGTGACTCCCTGCATTTCCACAAAAATGCAGATTGGGCGGAAGTAACACCTGTAATCGTTATAATAGCGTAACGGGAGATGATTTGTCAGCCATAGTTAAAAAAAGAAAAAAATAGAAAAATTCAGCTCTTTACAAAAATGAATATGCATCTTATATATTATATATCTCCCCCTAAAACTCAAGAATAAACCAGAAAAAGCCGCAAAATAACGTAAAAATATGGATAAAATTGGCGAACCATGCAACGCCCTGCATTTCCACAAAAATGCAGATTTGGTAAAAGTGACACCTGTAATCGTTATAATAGCGTAAATGGAGATAATTTGTCGCGCAGAATTTTGAAAAACCAACAATAGAGAAACTAAGAAAAAATAAAACTGTCACAAAAATGATCCCAGAAAATAAAAAAATATGCATTTTATACTCGCGTACCAAAAAACAGAAAAGTACATGAAAAAAATCCCCAAAAGAACATTGCAAATACGTTTAAACGTAGCGTGAATGGACCAACCTTGCAGTAAGTACCCCTTGCATCTTCGAAAAAAACATAATTAGCGAAGTAAGGCACTACGTCACTATATTGGTATATATTTATATCAGTAGCGGAAGAAACAACAGAAAACTTACAAAGAATAAAATACGCCTGTCGCTAGTCAGAGCCATATTTGGGAATAAAGACCTCACACTCAAGACAAGCGGAATAAGAATGCTGAAATCTAGAAGACAATTCTTTAAATTGCCGCGATTTTTTTCCGATTCCCTAAATAAAAAATAGTCGCTTGCCTGTTGCGAGTTTGTCGGTGCGGAAAAATAAGTTAAAAACGCACTTTGTGAGGGACGCATATAGAACTGTACGCTACTGAAGCATCGCTTCCCGTATATTCTAGCATGTGCGTTTTATTAGTCAATTGTTTGTTCCTTTCATAGCACAATTTATTCGCATGCA
Organism: Haemaphysalis longicornis; assembly: GCA_013339765.2. Lineage (NCBI taxonomy): Eukaryota > Metazoa > Arthropoda > Arachnida > Ixodida > Ixodidae > Haemaphysalis > Haemaphysalis longicornis. The sequence goes on from JABSTR010001676.1 coordinate 27,694, forward strand.
GTAACGACACTGACATAAACACCTCTCTCCTGCTGGATACTGTATTTTTTGTGACGATTAATTAAAGCAATTTTCGCGCATTTTCAATCCTGCTGCGTGTCTATAGCCTATCACGTAGCACATCGTGGTCTCAAGCCACTGCAAATTTCACATAAGTTTGGTGATCTCAGTGCTTCCAAGTCACTTACCCCAACTTACCCGCCAGGGTTCGTGAAGTGTCGGGTTTTGTTTCCAGTGTACCACTACCTAAAAACAGTGACCTTAAACTCTTAAGGCGTTCTTTTTGACAGCTGGTATGGTGAGGCAACATTTCTCAAACTTAAGCTTTGTAGCAGGGCTTTGATATTTTTATGTTTAAACATTTAACTCATCTTCTGTCAAACACGCACTGCAATGGTAATGTAGCTTCTAAAATCAGAAGAAATAGTTTTCTTCCATTAGAATTAAAAACGGGACAATACGAAGGCAACGCGAAATAAAGTGCAAGCAATTTGGCTGTTATGATAGTTAAGAGAAGAGGACGCATATGACCACACGGGAACAATGTGAAGGTAAGACCATAGTAGATGTATTCCACGTGAAAAACAAAATTGGTGCCGAAATTTTATATTGCATAAAATAGTATTTGTATAGAATACAAGCGCTTCGAAATAAAGAAATGTTGTGCCATTTTATAAAATGCGTCATCTACCCTCATACCCTTTGCTGGAATAAATTTTTATTCTCTTTCTCCTTCGGGGCCCCAATCCGACCATGTTGGATGCATACCTTACCTTCAAAATAGGCAGTGTCCAAGCGAGATACGTATCATATAACGGTCTGAAGAACTACAGAAAATGAGGATGTTGACGGTTATGTTTTGTTGGTACTGGATTCGAAAGAGGACGACGCACGATTTCCACTATATGTCTCTGTGTCCCCCCTTCCCTGCGTTATCCAGCATTGTAAAAGCTGCAAATATATTGCATTTGCTTGCGTCTGCATGGTAACCACACGACTGAATCAGTAAGATACTTACGAGTGCCCTATCTCGTGGGCGACGACGTAAACACTGTGAAAACTTAGTCCCAGATCTTCAAACATTCCCACTTTGTTGCTCTGGCAAGCTCCCCCGATATGGGCATGCCCTGAAGGAAAGAGAGTTTCTGCTATTCATTACAAGTATGGTTCTAGTCTTGCAAAAAACATTGCTATACCTTAATGTCGGTGCCAGATTCAACAGCACAAAAGAAAAAATGGGTTATATATTCACCAACCTTTTTTGCAGTTCTAAGAAGCATGCGTACTAAACAAGGTATGTGTTTGAAGATGGCACTATGCCGCCCATCCTTCTCTCCCTCGGCCTTAGCGCTTTTTGCGATTAAGGTTGGTCAATTACATAGTAGAATGCTCGAGCTCTGCAGTTTGAAATCATGTGTAAAAGGCACTAATTAAACATGCGTTCACTTCGGCGGTTGTGTCTACCATTAATTATAGGCCTTTCTTACATCCATAATCGTGTATGGCGTCTACCAGCTACATTTTATATGGAAAGCACACCTAGGCAAATTTTGGTACGTTTTTGAGTCGATTGTTTGGTCTAGCCTTTTCTACGGGGCCAAATTTTTGAAGACGTTTTTACAGCCCATTGAAAAAGCTTTTATTCCCGGGGTGTACATGAAATCGCGTCCGATAACCGAGGTTTTTAGAATTTCGCCGGGACTCCCCTAGTCTGTCTTAAAACCCGGATTGTCTTAAAACCGGAGACCGTATATCCGGGGTTCCGTTGTATTTCTCGTTGATCGACCTGAATATTGCGTACTGGCGAACTGAAGGTGATGAGAGAGACCGTGGGAAGACGCCTATACAGAGCTCCACGGACTGTAAGAGTTCAAGGTGATGCCACTTGGGCTGTGCGCGGCACCAGCAATGTTTCAACTAGCTATGCAGATTATATTGGCCGGCGGCCTCAAAGTGGCACACCTGCCTCATCTACCTCCGCAGTGTTATCGCCTTCGGCCCAAGCTCATATGAGCAGCTTCCTGAATTAGAGTCGGTATTGGAGGCCACCCAAACTTCAAGATTAACGCTGAAAACGGAAAAAAAATGCCGCTTGGAAAAGAGTAAATAAAGGTCTTGGGCCACGACATCCACGCAAACGGAATAAGGCCTGACCAAAGGGAAACGTCAGCTATTTCAACTGCGCTAAGACCAAATCTAAGAGAGGCATGGGAAGATTCTCCGGAATGTGCGCGTACTACCGGCGCTCCGCCGCTAACCTCACACGCATAGCAGAACCATGTACGCGATTTACGAATTACAGCACCCCTTAATGAAGGGAAAAACTCACGCAAGCATTCTGAGGTCTGGCACGAAACCTGCAAAGGCCGCCTGTGCTCGCTCAGAATTTACGACGAAAACGCCAAAACAAAAATTCGCGCAGACATCAGTGAAATAGCCTTTGGTTCCGCACAGAAGCAAAGCCGCTGCGAAAGAGTAATCAGTTATACTGGCCGCAGTCTGTTGAAAGAAGAAAGTAACAACTCAGAATCTGAGAAAGAGCGTCTCGCTGCAATACTTGGAATTTCGGAATTTTGACCTCACGTATATGCTGGCCTATTCAAAGAGTGGCATGCCATCATGCACTGTGTTGTCTAGGGAGTTTGAAGGGCCCCTCTGTCAGTCTCTGGTGATGGACCCCACGCCAGTAAGAATTTGACGCTACGATGGTTCACTAATGTACGAGGAAAGATTGCGACGGCGACCCACCACCACAGGACTCCGATGAAGACAGCGCTTTTTTTGAAATCGTGGCGAAGATCGGCTTAGCCGCCACCGACCGCCAACCCCGTGTTATGCATCATGATGGACAACCTTTAAGGACGCAACATCGCCGTGCCAAGAGCCTTCAATCGAAACTTGCTCGCATTCAGCATAAAATACTCTGTTCTCATGAAGAAAAGCTTCTACACTGTAACGACAACAAATTATCGTCTTGTCATATTCACAGACCTTTGTGACAAAAATTTGGAAGCATGTCACTAGGACGCATCTCCTGGTATCCTCCGCCAGCACGTACAATTGGAAAAATCAGGGCGAAATACTACTGGCCCCCCATAAACCCAATCTCTCCAACTACGTCCGAACTGCCGCAACTGCTTCGGGTACGAAAAGAAGTTGCAACAAAAGAAGTTGCAAATCCTTCATCCACCAAGTTGTCCTGCTACATCGAGCCCCTGAAATCATTATCATGGTCCGCTGAATGCCCTCACTGCAGAGCTTGTCCAAGGAGTCTTAAGCTACAGCAACAGGGACTGCCGCACAACCATGGCGTACAATAACAAAACTAAAAGGCTATACGTACGCCTGTACAAGATGAAAAATATTCCATGTACGTCAACTTTAAACACAATAGGTGCGACAAAGCTCTGCCTTGTCGCGTTCGCGTGCAACAGAGCTACCCAGAAGACTGCGCAGACGACCCCGTTCGAGGTATGTGCGGAAGACAAGCGACCATGATGCATGACGCCATCTAGTCGCACGTATCAGGCGACGGCCTCAACGTCGACGTCCAAGAGTACCTGCAACTGGCGGAAAACGCCAGTCAGTTTGCTCTAGTTCGTACAACGGACCAGCAGCTGGTGGATGCCAGACGCTACAACCTCCGACGCCCAGACGCCGAGTCGAACCCGGGTGATCTTGGGGGGGGTTCAGACACCAGTTCGACGACACGGCCTCAACATGAAGCTTCTGCGATGGTATTTCGAACACTACCGGAGTTTGACGACGTGTTGGCCAACTTGTCGACGAAGTTGTCTACGACGGTGACTGCGGCACATCACGACGACGCACGGGGCCCGAAGTCGTCCACGTGGTTCGCCGGAAGCCTTACAACGCCAGATGACGGGCTTTTTATTGCTTTGGCAATTGTTTCAATTTTGCATCGGTTCAATACATTGCTAGAGGGTGTATTGCCTGTACCTTTTAAGCTGTTACAGCCACCTGGCCGATCCCGTATGTTGTCCTTTTAACGAAGCGAGCGCTTCGTTCTTTTTTATACCGCAGGGGCAATCTTGTGTTGCTACGAAAATAATGTTGCTTTGTAGTCACTATCTTATACTGTTTTTGGTAACCAGAAATGTCCTCGATCTTAGCGGATCATAATAGAATTGAGGGCACAATAGATAAATAAGTGGAATGTAAACACCGCGGCATTAGATCCGCCGACGCTCCTCGGTGCGCGCTACTGGCTGTCTGCTTCTGGAAGGTTGTGTTTGCTACAGGCACAAGTTCGCTATCATACTTTATTACTTTATACGTTTATTACTTTATTTATACGTTTATTACTTTATACTTATTTACTTTTTTGAAAGCAGTACTTGAGGGACACAAAATCTTTATACATAAGGTACTATCAGGTTTTTATTCCAAAGGAAAATTGTTTTGGGAGTTTTGTTAGCGTTTTTATAATGCATAAATATCATTACAGTACGAGTACATAGTCTGCTGCGTGTACACTGTTGCTGAAGCAGTGACAGTAACCATGGTTTTAACTATCATGCGTTTAACTGTTCACTGCCTAAACCACTTCAGTATTTGCGCGTACATTGATAAAAATTGCATCTAATGTTGTGGTATTTCTTAAAGAGTGATCATATCTAAACAATTGGCCGCGTACCGGCTTCACTGCAAATGTCATCGTTTTCTGCCGGCGCTGCTACATGGGCGTCTGCACGCCGGCGCTTGTCCGCCGCAACGCCCTCCTCGGTGTTATCGTTCCTTTTCCGGGCATGTGCACGCATCTGAACTTGGCACTTCACGACCACTGTCATGGTCGCTAAAGGGTGGAACACAGCATGAACTGGCGTCGTCCTTTCCAGAGCTATGCGAGCACCACACACAATGTATGCACTAATGCTACAGAACAGGGAGGATTTCTAATGCACGACTGGCTACAATTTCGTCACCGCGTACAGTCATGGAGAAAGGAAACAGGAAAAGCGGAGCGCGCTGCTGACGACGCTGGGGGTGACACAGCTAGCACCACCTGGCAGTGGCCCTGGAAAACACAGACCGGCGCACCCAGGACCACTGCGAGGTGGCATTTCCACATCCTCGGCGGTGCGCTCAGCGGTTCGCATTTTACGTGGCTAGTATTAATTCCGGAAAACCAAGCATCCATGTATTTCTAATAAAGGAACACTGAAAATATCCCTTATGTACTCATGTTTAATTCAGATATGCGTAATGTTTTGTTTTCGCTCTTTTGCTCACAAAAGTCGGCAAGTATGAACATCGCCACCGGAGTTATTGTTCAGAAATTGTTTTGCTTATATAAACGTCTGGTTCGACAACAGAGAGACAGACCAAAATTTCCTTCAAGTAGCCCAAGCAAGGCTATCGTCTTTAAACGCAGCTATTTGTTCATTAGCGAAAGCGTGCAACCTGTGTTGTATTTGTGCGCGCCTGACATTTTATGCTCATTTATGAGAACAGCAGACAAGCGAGCGCCTCAACATGCATTACACCCTTAATTCGCTGCCCGGGCGAGCCTTTTT
>JABSTR010001677.1:0-36301 GCA_013339765.2 Haemaphysalis longicornis
GACACACCTAGCGACGGCGTGACTAGAACGGTAAGCACCATGCTCCCGGCCTCCAGCCCTCGTTTTTATTTTTAATACCTACTGAAGCTCAGTTGACCTTCGCTACGCCCAACGTTCGATGGCTCTCAGCAACAAAGAAGCAAAGTCAGGTGCACCGCCTACTTACTGAGCAGGATCTAGACGTGGTTAGATTGCAGGAGAGTAAAGTTGAAGGGGAGGATGAGACTGGGAGCATGGTGCAGCGCTTCACGGCTAGGTATTTTGCGTGGGTCAGCCATGCTGCAGGAGATTCTGCAGGCTGTGTGCTTTTTACGAAAAAGCATTCAGGCTTGGAGGTTGAAAGTGTTCGATCGTGTGTTTTAGGTCGTTCCGTTGTGTGTGATTTCGCGTTCAATAACGTAGAATGGCGTGTGATATGTTTGTATGCACCAAATGTGACAGAGGATATACGGAATTTCTTTCGCACTCTGCGTCAACACCTCACTGACGAGAGGCAAATTATAATGATGGGAGATTTCAACTGTGTGTTATCCGCGCAACACAAGAGAAGCAGCAGTCCTTACAAGGACACAAGTACGGACTTGCTGGCCGAACTTATCGACGAGTTTTGCCTAGTAGATGTGGCAAAATGCCTTGAGAGTGGTCGAGACGTGAGCTTCACCCACTTTCAGGGAACCAGTCAAGCGCGGCTTGACAGATTTTGTGTGTCACTTGAATTAATACCCAAATGCCAATCAAATAGCGTACATCCAGTGTCGTTTTCAGCCTTGTTAACTGTAGCGATGGGCCCAGGAAACAAAAAAACGACCTTTTCTTGGGACCTCTAGAAATTCAACGCTACACTTTTAAAGGTCGAAATGTTCACCGACACTGTTAGGCAAAAAATTGAAGAATTTGAAAATGAGAAAACTAAAATCGGAGAACAATGGGAATTATTCAAAGAAACAAGTAAAGTTAAAGCCATCGAAAGATCAAGCTGCATAAGATACGAGGGAAAAATGAAAGAAGGGATGCTACGTCACACTCTACAAAGATTAACTTTAGAGGAAGGGAGAACACCAGGTGTGTTTAAAGATGACATACGCAAACTGAAACATCAACTTGAGTTAATAGATGAAGAACTCTATCGCGGAGCGCTCGTTCGTGTGAGAGCTCAGCGATTTGCGACGGGGGAAACGCCCACCAAATGGGCGCTTGGAATTGAAAAAGCACGTGTTCGACAAAACCGATAGATAAAATTGTTTGGGAGGGACGCACGTCAAGCCAAAAAGAGGACATTCACCAGGTTTTAGATGTGACTGCATCTCATTCACTCGCCTTGTCCCTCCATACGGCGCTGTCTGCACCTCCCCCTACACTATAAAAAAATAGTTAGCGGAGCCCGGTTTCGATCCCACGACCTTGTGGGCGGAACGCGAGGTACATGGTGCTCTTCCCACTGCGCCACAAAACCGACAGAAGACCATCAAATGCTACGAACGCGCCCCTATCCTTGACTCATTCAAACTACGTCAAGATCACTACTGATACAACGCATGATGGGGCAATGATTAACACTTGCAATAAAAGAAAAGAAGCTCCCACTTACAGCAACAATGATGAAGTAAAGGTCGTTGCCGTTTGTTTGGAGGAAGAAGAGCAACAACTGAAGCCTTCGCCCGAACGCAATTGCAAACGGGCGCATGAACAACAGTAAGCTGCTAGCGCCGCCGTTAGCGCCTCAAGTTCAGCTCGTCGAGTAGCGGCGAATCCCCCGGATATGAACAGCAACTTTCCCGTTGGAACGCCGGCGTGAGCCAATATCACATCTTTATAGGGCTATGAGGGTATATTTGCGACCACGTCTGTCATTTATAAATACGGGAACATGAGCGGTTGCCGGTTTACGCGTACACAGGTTTGTAGTGGAGAATAGTGAGAGGGAGGAGAGCGGCGTGCACGCGCAACTGTAGGTTTCATACCCGTACTGGTGGATGGCAGGTCTGTTGTGCAGGTGCGAAGTTTAAACGAGGACGTTAAACGTCCCAAAGGTAACTGTCCGGAGTCCTTAGTGCTAAGCGGTTTGGGTCTCTCTGTTACACAAACAGTAAGATGCTTTCGACGCGAGAGGGACAGAGGCAGCTCCTTGTTTGTATGCAAGAAAAAAGCTTGGATACTTCAGAGGTTCATTAAGGTTATTGGCTAGGAATTCGGCTTCATCGCAAATTGCAACAAACGTCTTTTGTTTCATGCACTCCATGGACTGCGTCTAGCTTTGCAGGTCACCCTTCTTCACAGAGTGGAAAGTCAATAATTTTTTTATTTCAATTTGAACAACAGGCTTAATCGACAGTTTTTTTGCAGTTGTATACGAGTGCTTCATCAGCTTATCGAGAAAAAAAATGTGATCAAACGTGTCAAAAAATGCGAGCACCTCATGGTCAGACGCAATGCACAAGTGAAGAAGCTAAAACAGCTGTTAATTTTCAAAAACTCTGGCTTTACTGCACCGCATAAAACAATTCATAAGATGTATCGCCACCTATGAGGGGGGCGTCGGCAATAAGACGCGAGCCTGTGAAAGAGATATTATACAATCTACTTATTAGCCGCACCATAGATATCCGGTAGGGCTTCATAATTATGGTGCACACTGTTGGGTCACGCTGACGAACCATGATTCTAGAACTTTTACGGGGCCACACAGCTGCTCACATGGTAGAGTTTTTGCAGTGACATATTAAAAGACGTTACCATTTTGTAAACCTTGGCTTACCAGTTCTGTCTTTGCAGGTGTAAGAACTGTAGCCCTTAACTCGTCTTTCTCATGCTCCTTCATATGTTTTGAGATGTCTTATGAATTGTCTTTCGCCCTCAAATAAAACCAGTGCTTTTCAAACGTAAGAATAAAAAGGTAATTTATAATAAGAAAGAATAATTACTCCTGGTTTGTGGAACATTTTATGAAGTAATAATGTATCTTGAACGAACTTTTTATAAGCAAATTATTCCTAAAGTTATAAAACTGGTGGCAATGTTAAAAAGAGGACATTAGGCAAATAGGAGACAAGATATCATCACAAAAGTGATATTTACATTATTCTGCTAGTCAAAAAATACATAACGTATCTATTTTTAATTACAACTCAACCCATCAAAATATTTTAATTCAATTTGCATAAAAAGTTGAAGCAGTGTTTTATGTGTAAAAAATGGTTCCACTAGATGCTTGGAACAGTGAAAAGAGGGCGCAATTTTATTGGCATGAATGGGAACCCATCTGCACGCTTTGCAAGGCTTTATGAAGCTGAGTTTTGCGATTGTGGAACGCCAGGAAAAAAACCTGAGAGTTCGCGACGGTGAGTCAGTGAAGCTGGGCTAATCTTTTTAAATAAATTGTTCAAAATTATTCTTTTCGGACGCACACGCACTTTTTTATATCCAACACTCAGAGGAGTAGGAAAAAACAGGAGAACGTTTTGCTGTGACCGGAGTGCCAGTTCGTAGCGTCCGTAGCTCTTGCTGAATAAGAAGTCAATATGGGTGAAGAGTGTTTCACAAATACAATTATTAATTGATTAGTGGTAATAAAAGGAATGACCTCGTGCTCGTTTCCAAACGTGGAAGAAGCCGAGAGCATACGGTGTAAACATTCATCTTTAATTTACAAATGCTGCACCGATGAGGAAGTAAGGCCACAACATAGGAGTTGTTTTTCATTTGGCGTCACGTATCGCAAAACGGACCGCTTCCACAAGATTGCGTAGATTACATAGAGCTCTTAAGCGAGCACTATATTAATACTAAACATATATAACCTTGAAGGCGGGAAGTGCTTTACGGAGCCTTCCATTCTTGGCTTTGTGTTTGGCGAGCTGGTTTCAAATGGCAAGTCGTCGGTTGGAGGGAATAAATCAGAGCCGAATATTGTTAGTGCAATGATTGCAATATAAAATAATTTGTACAAATTCTCTGTTTGATGATCATCCCACCTTCTGACCAATTTTCTTTCGTTAGAATCTGGACCTCTGCTGATTGTGCCTTGTTTTCTCACTTTTCATTCGTTAGGGGCTTCGGGGTCATGCCTAGAGATGTCTCACTTTCACTCTAATACCGCCGCACTATTTTATCCATCCTAAATGATGCCAATGGTTACAAGTTTTTGCTTTTAACAAGCATTTTGTTATTAGAAAATTTGTTATTGTCACCATAGCCGGATAAAAAATTGCTTAATTTCACTGTGCTCATGCAAAGTACCTTTTCCTAGGTGGGACAGCTAATGGCGTACCGGTTGAATACAAAAGTGTACTTGTTATCCTAGGACGTGTTTATTTTTTGATATTTTACACGCACGGGATAAGTATGAAGATGTCATTTTGCGCAAGAAAATTTAAATTGCCTAAGCACTCGCTGTTTGATTGACCATACAAATAAAAGCTGTCTTACTGGGGGTGGTGGTAGTCGCTCGTCATCATTCGTCCAGCTCCACCAGGCATTCACAGGGTCCCACGTGCTCAGGAGAAATACTGAAAAATGCCCATATACCCAAATAGGAGACGCTGACATGGCTTCGAAGATCATTGTAAATTGAGTGTAGAGCTTTACAAGCGCTAGCACTTCGTGTTCAAGGACTGTTATTCTAGACAGGGGTGAAGGAAATCCCAAAGTTTGCGAATTTACCATCCAGTTTAACTGATCACTCAATTTTTGCAATTTTGTTTACCCGGTAACCGCTGTAACTTCCACGAATATCTCGGGTGGTGAATTTTTTAAAACAGGTAATTATTAAAATATTTAAGATGCGCGAATAGCTGCGACAAGTACTTTCTTTGAATTTTTTTAAAGCATGCCGGCGGTAAAAGGTCACCTGAGCGTTTTTATATTCCAAAATTGCAAGTAAAGAATTAGCGTTGCGCCACCGTAGCGCACGACGATTTGTCACTAAACAAAATCCAGACAGCAACAAAACTTCGAAAGCGCAGTACAAACTACGGTTGGTTCTCAGCCTATCTTTATATTAGAATTCATATTGCGCGTTTCCTGTCTTATGACGGCCAATATATTTTCTACTTTCTGGAACCAGTGGAGAGTTGGGGTGAGTTGATTGCACGTCTATCTTGCAAGGCAGCTATTCATATATCTTAGCGTCACCACACCCTTTGCCACCCTCTTTCCCACAAAGTACCAATCTCAGTAAACCTTAGTAGTTGATAGCAGCATACAATCCTTATACTGCTACCTAGGACAGTATTAACACACACTTTGCCCTCACCAAAAGAGAGTTTCAATTATAAGACCCTCTATAACTACGCTCAAATGATGCCTTGAGAAAGAATAAGCCGCAAAAGTATGCCATTTCTGTAATTCAGTTCACTTCGGCCCTGGAGCCATCACTTTTATTTTAAAGAACGTGTGCAATTATTGACACGTGCCCATGTGTAAAGGTATCTTACACTTACTAAAAATTTGCCGCAGCACCATTTGAAAATGTTTGCCCTCAACTGCCTGCGGTAATGGAAAAACATACAGCGCACAAGCTATGGCAGTGAAGTGCGATCAGACAATATTTTGTTGTTTGCTTAAAAACATGGTGATTAATGACAGTATGCTTAATACGTGAGTGTCCCTGACGTGATAAGTTACTCACGCGAAATCAGTTGTACTTAATATATATGTTTAGCAGCGTCAGTGGATGTATCCGGACGCCAGTACACCATATGTATTTGAACCTCTCTAATGTGCGTTGAGGGGAAGGGGTTCAAGAAGAATGATTCTAGCTGAGACACACTACGCAAAACCCTTGACAACACCCCGAAGTGTCCACTCAGATTGGCCAGCGGGATTGTCATCCACTTATCTCTTCTGCTTCCGTTGCTTGAGCACAAAGCACAGTAATGCCGTTTTGCCCCGGTCTCTTTGCTCTTGAAATAAAGAACTTTAAATTGTAGGGTATCTGCGAGATACTTGATCAAACTTGAACCTTGCGGATGTGCCTCGCCGATAAGCACAATACCTAGGGGAGAATATCAGCAGCTCTTTTGAACATGTCGTAGATCTGCGTCATTTCGTCGACCCACTCAGGAACCGATACAACTTGGCATCGCCAACAGTGCTTTTCAGAAGCTGATTTCTAAACTCTCCAGCAAGTCTTAAGGAAATCGTGGCCAAGGCAATGACAAACGTATTGGCGCCGGGTGATGGCCCTTAAATCCATAAGGTTGGTTTAGGCCGTTTCAGATCTTGTCAGAGCTCCTGGGATCCAATCCAGAACAAAAAAAAAGAATTTGTGTGCTAGTAGGTGGCGTTGAAAATTTCCCGCGTGATTAACCTCCACGAGTAGATATTATTCTTTTCACTGGGCTGATAAAGAATAAATCGCCAAAGCGCTCCCGAAGATCAAATTTCACGTAAATCTGACCAACTTTTACATACGCTGACCCCACATCCAGACTTACACAGCAATACGCCATTTTGGCAGTGCTGGCTTAAAATTTCCACCGACTGCTTCTTCTGAGGCGCCGTCAGTCCCCATTTCAAGGCCAAAGGCACCTGATGTGCATTCGTTTTGTCTGCAGCATGCCGGATAATTTAGCACACAATTTCCGGAGAAAGAGGCCACCTTATCCCGACACACTTTGCACCGTTATGTATTCCCGAACCAGCAAACGCCGGAGTTTGTGCCCCAGATGAATCATCACAATGCATCTAAACCCCAACCCTACCTCCCACTTCAAATTTCTCGGAATCCTTTCGGAAGAGATATTCGTATATTTGTCAGGTAATTTTTTGTGGCTCTGTTTTAAATTGAGTATATTAGTAATGTGAAAGTGCTATATGAAAACTCTGCTGCCTGAATGTTCCGTTCGTGGTTACCCTCGGCCTTTGGAAGAGAGAAGTAAAAAATACTCTTTCTACTAAGATCTCTTTACAATTGGTATTTCAAATCGCTTACTTTTATTTATTTCATCACCGAAGACACTTGTAAGTCTCAAGTTTTTCAGATAATCACTCGAAATATGAATATCATGGTACAATCACTTTACACTGCGAGAATGGGGTCAGTTACGCCAAACGTCTACCGCACAAGGAAGTACGGTGATGTGGAAGATGGCAACGGTATAAAATTAGACAGCATATTCGCAGTTTTTGCATGACCACTTCTCATACTAATCGCCCATAATTTTCAATCAATATCTTCAATCAGTTCTTTCAAGTGGCTCCAAAGATGAACATTATTGCGAAGATATTAAGACATGCTTCACTATGCGCGGGCTTACTATATTTTCTGAAACGACAACTACATCGAATAAGCTATTCAAAAGATAATGTGTATGTTCATTTTTTGTGCATTCTAATCCTCCACTTTTACCCACAGCGGTAGTTCAGGGTGGGAGGCGTGGCGCTGCAGAGCACGAGGTCACGGGTTCGATTCCCGACAGCCGCGGCCGCCTTTATGATGGAGGCGAAAAGCTAAAGCGCCTTTGTGTACGAGATTTCGGCGCACGTAAAGATCCACAGGTGCTCAAAATTAATCCGGAACCCACAACTACGGCGCCCCTGATCGCTTGCGTTTGCGTCGGCGCGTTAAACACTACAATCAATCAAACAATAAATAAATCGAGCATCTTGCCTATTTAGTCACCAGTTTTTGACTCACATTTGTTCGGTAAATGTATGCTTTTATTTGAAATAGATCAATAGGCAATTAGCGCGAATGGCATATAGCGTTTTTATTCCTCAAACGTAGCAATCATTTCAAAAAGACGTATATGTGTTTCAATAAAGCGTTTGTCTGATCAGAAAATTAGAATTTTGTTGTTCTTCAGAGTAACCCTATTACGCTGACAGTATTATTAAAATTACCAAGGGAGGGGAAGGGGTCGCAAGTAAAGAATTAGCGTTGCAAATCAACACAGGGGTCTTATCTTGCATGCTTGTGATATGACATTTGCGCTTTTTCTTTACAATGACCTACTCAATACTGGTTTTAGGGGATATGCTCTTAGAAAACGGGATAGCTTACTAAGAAAGGCGTGGAAATATAACGCTGTTTTTTGGCTGGTTTTTCCGGAGAACTACTCCAGGAGAGTTGGGTTGAAAAATAGGAAAAATAGGCATGGCTCGAAATCATACTGAGCGAGTGGAAATAACACGACTGCAAGCTTTCCGGACCGTTGGAATTATTCAACGGAACGGGTGTTTTCCAGAAGAAATACTTATATGGACTGCAGGGAAGTAGACGTCTCAAAAGGAATTAAGCTCTGTGACCTGAAAGTGGAAGGAACTATACAGTGCGTAAAAGGTCCTAACACGCCACTTTTCGCAGCATCGAACTTTCTGTCTTCCGCAGGCAAACCTACCACGCGAGTGGTTTTCAATGTAACTAAAAGTGTGAAAAAAAAAACAGGCGGACATTTTTGGTGTATAGTGGGTGTCAGGTTGTGGATGAATCAAATCCTGATAAAAATATATGACCGATGCTTTTTCAAATACGCTTTTTTGCGAAAAGCAAGATCCAAAAAACGTTGCAATTTTGGACATGCGTAACCTTGGAAGAACATGCAGGTTAAGTAAGAAACAAAATCGCATTGTAATATTGGTGGCCATCTGAGCTTGTTAGAAACCCCTCAAGACAAGCAATGTTTTGCAAGTTTTTATAAGTAGCATTCGACTGTCTTGTGAGAGCGCTAAATTGCCTAAAATATTTTGTTTACGAAATACCATAAAAGTTTTGTTAAAACCATTATCCTTAAGCACTGCTGGAAGCTCTATCCATTTGAAGCAGTACGGGATGTTTACGCCCGGAAACATACGACGCCTGCAACTCAACCAAATAATTTTTTTATTCCTACGGGCTCGGGATTGCACATTTTTACTGCCTTATAGATCATATTCTTCTGTAAGCTAAATCATTCATTGGTTATAACGAAGCCACTCATGGATGTAAAACGTTTAGGTCCTTTTGCCACTGTTATTGTTTCTCATCCCGACGTAGTCAATACAAAGCGGGAAATGGTAACTAAGATTTATTCATCCCCGAAATTTGAACTCAGCACACCCACCAATCACCAATGAATGATTTAGGTAACGGTTTTTAACAAGCAGCATGCCTTATTGATTGTAATCAAGGCAAAGAGCTGCCGTCACTTTATGGCTTCACGGAATCAGAAAGAGCTGCGGAGAAATGACGCAAGCAAAAGTGCCGAATATTACCATTTATTATCATATGAACTCTTATTTTACAAGGCATTCACTAAGACTGGTACACCCTTTCCTTACTCATCTAGATGGTCGTCTAAGCACGTTACTCACACAGTTTGCAAAGAGGGTACATGCACACGCTTTAGATGCGCGACGAGATGCTGGAGTAACGTGGCGCGTTGTAATTAGCGATTCTATTATCATACAAAGTGACATGTTTGCTTCGAGGTTGTTTCAGTTCATAACTTTCTTCGCCTTAATTTTACAAAGCGGTTTTTATAAAGAAAGCCGCTATCACTTGGAACAGCGCAGCTGTATAGGTCGACACAAATCCATCCGGCGTAGAGCAAAATCCGGGAGCGCACGTCAGCGCGTACCTCGAGGCGATTGTTCGGCATCGTCCAGTAATGCGCGTAGGCTTACGGAACTTGACAGCTTCCGCGTTCGTTGTCGTCGTCATGTGTGACCGGTGCGACACAATGCCGCTACGCCGAAGACGATGACCACGAATCTGTCAAACGCCACTTCGAAATTCACACGTGGAGACGGCCACCGGACCAGCTGATGAAGATTGGGAGGTCGACCGGGGCGATGGCGCCATACAAGAGCATTTTCCATACGCGGCTGTGTCGTCGGAAGACGACGACCAAGAGGATGACGACTATCGATGCTGAATAAAACACTGTACATACTTTAATGGCATTCACTGCATAGCGCCGTCCAAAACGTCTTTGCACGAATGTGGTTCGGTTGCTCCCTCTCTCCTGGAATGCGCTTTCAGCGTGGGGAGAAGCTAGGTGAACTCTCCGCACTGCTGCTTCTCCAGCCTTGCACCACTAGTGCAACTGCGTCATTTTGTCCTGAGCGGCTACTATGCGCGTTGCACACTTCTGCATAGGACGGTGGATTTTCAATTGTCGTTCTTTGTGATGTACAAGGATACCTCTAAAATTGAGATGACTTTCGGTTCACTGAAACTTTGCGCCACCAGTTTGTAGCTAAGCCAATTGAAGCAAAGCTTATTATAGCAGTGTGGCCATCCTGAACGCGAAAGTATCAATAGCCCAGCGGAAAACCTTCTAAAACTGCGACATCACAATAATTTCCAGCCCAAGAATAACTAGATAAAGAATGCAGCAGGCTCGCTTCAGCAGATTGTCAAACACAAACATTATCTCCTTTATCACCCAGAGCACATCGCTACACATCTCAATAAGTGCGGAATACTTGTCTTACTGCTGGTCAATTTATTAAGGTTTCATGTAACTGAATAGTGTCTCAAAATAATGTTATGAAATAAAACTGCAACCACACAGAATCCCTATTCAAAGGTGGTGGAAATATTTCAAACTGGCCTGGGTGGCATTTACTTATATGATGAGATTGTTTTGGTCTGCGTATCACTTACGCTATCTTGGAGTGATGTGAGCGTACCTTTGGTACAAGGCGCACCAAAAAAATTCCCTCGCACTTCCCCGAGGGGGAGAGTGTGAAAGTGCGAATGTACGGTTGTTGATTGCGCGATTACGGTGGATATCGTGATCTTGGAGTGGAGGAGGCGCCCAACACCGCAGTCACTGAGCGGAGAGAGGAGGAGAGAGAGCACCCGCCGTTACGGCGAGGGCGACACGAGAGCCCTGCACGGTCGGAATGCGGAGGCCCGCTACGCGAGAGAGAGATCTCCCGCCCCAAGTGGAGAGGAGGCGCAACACCCGCAGTCATGAGCGGAGAGAGGAGGAGGAGAGTAGCGCGCGCCCATCTCCCCCCGTTGCTAGGGAAGACGAGGAGGAAGACGAGGAGTGCGCGCACCCGCAGCTGTTGCTATGCGGACGATGGCGGCGGACGATTGAGGCTCGCTGAAGAAGTGCATTCGCACTTAAAATTAGCCTAACGTTTAATGGCCCGCAACAATCGAAAAGATGAAGGGAGATTGATATTTTATGCACACTTCACTTCACCTCAACTAAGGCGAATATTTTGCTGATACGTTGCCCTCACCAGATTTAAGCAAACCGTTTATTTAGTTTTATTCTCCATAACAGGCGATATCCAAAAAAACATTGTTCTTAGAACAGAAAACTTAAAAGCACAATAGCTGTGAAATCGGATGGGTACTTACGCAGAAAAGCGGCAACAAAAGTACGAGAACCGACAACTGCCATATTTACACTCGGGTATTTCGTTGCTGGCCGCATGTCGCAGTGCTTTTTATAGCTATACCGGCGCAGTATTGACGTAAAACACCTTCTTTTTTGTAAATATCTTTTTCAACTTGGCGATTGCCAATCACCATATGTAATAAAGGTCACCGTATATATTTTTCCCGTAATATAAAAAATAAGGAGCAGTTTTGATAGTGCTTGGCGAATGGTCTACGGCTCAGTGGTTTTTCTATTCGGCGTCGTTAATTTCGGCCATTTTTTTACTCTTCAAAATTCATTCATGTTGAATATTACCCCTTAAAATAGGAGTGCATTTACCTTGTAACATCAAGGCTAACCTTTACTGCTAAAAGTGTGACATTCAAAATTAGGAATTTGCTCGTGACTTCGTTATTTTTATACAATTCCTACCATGAACTAAGGTATTCTTGCTTCTACACTTCCCGGTTAGTATTTAGAAGCAATTGAATTGGGCGTGGCACTAAAAAAAAAAACTTTTTTGCTGCTTTCAGCCAAAACAACCAAAACACACAAAAACAATTGAACTATTGATAATCTGTTTTTCTAAACTTCATAGTTGACCGAATTCAAGTTTACTGCATACAAGTATTTTGTATTCTCAAAACCCAGGGCCCCACGCGTGCTGCGATTAGTCACGGGAGCTTTCTGGCTCCGAAACTACAACGTTAGCATTCATCAGCATGCAGATGTGTTTTGTAATTCAATGTGTAGCAACCCAATCACGGCACTCTTTGAGTTTGTGTGTTTTTGTGCTTGATACAAATTGAAGACCGTGAACGCCTTTCGTGTCCATTCCATTTAAAAGCGTGCGGCTACAGCTGCTCCGCTTTCCAATGCACACTTGATGATGATGATGGCAAGGCCAACTGGGGCAAAGAGCGCAAAAACAGTAATCATATATGAAGGGTGAAACCTTAAACACTAAGTAAAGTCAGCAAAAACAATTGTAAAATCACAAAACGACAATGAGCATGGCTGGTGTATAGGGCTAGATTTCATTATGCGTGATAGGAAATGAGGTTTAAAAACTTGACGTCTGACAAATACTCAAACACACGTTTCACGAAAACAATGGCATCGCCACCTAGAAAAAACGACAGATGTAGGGGAATACGTTGTCTGTAGAGTTTTCTGAAGTGTTTGTGTCATGTTGTGTGAAGTGCGTTGCATGTGATTACTATGTGCACTACGGATAGGGCCTCTCCGCACCTGCCGCACTGGGGTCTAGAAGATCCCGTCAGCAGATACGAGTGCGTCGCATGGGTGTGCCCTATCCGCAACCTACCCAAGGCGACTTCCGTGTATCTGTTGTGTGAGTCAGTTATGTAGCGTCCCAGTTGTGGTTTTATTACGTGTAGTTTGTTGTCTGTTTGTTGACTCCAGTGTAGTTGCCATGTGTTACGAAGCTGTCGTGTGATGTGTGCCTTTAGGTCGGTGTAAGGTGCTGTTGTTATGTCAACTGTGCTCATGAGAGCAGCAGCACCAGCCATTTGATCAGCGGTCTCATTCCCAGGAATCCCACAGTGACCTGGTACCCGGCATATGGGTATTTCTTAATCTGAAGCATATGCAGTCATTATGACCTTTAAAGAACATTGATTACATAGATTTTGACGACCTTCCTGATGACAATGACTGCACAACACTTAGAGAATCTGTGTAGACGATGGACTTTGGAATCTTATGTTCGGGGACGTGATTTGAAACAAGTAAAATGCCATACGCTTCTGCCGTGTAAATACGGCTGTGAAAATTAATTGTTTTGATAACTCTAAAACTTGGTCCGTGCGCTGCACAAGAGACAGTAGAACCAGTTTTGGACGCGTCGCTATATAATTGGGCGCACTTGTCCTTGTCCTGCAGGAGCAGGAAATGCTGCAGAATTGCATTCCTGGGTACCCTATTTTTTTCTACAAGAGTGAATTACAGGTCGCATGATACAGGACGAAGATGCCATGGTGCGATGAAATTATGAATGGGTGTCCTGTGCGTGTCTGAAAGGGGGACATTGAGTGCAGAAGCCTCCACCCTAACTCTGAGAGGAAACGGTAAGGGAATAGATGGCCTGTTTAAAAAGAGATGTAAATTTGATGTATCGTTCATGATGGGAATAAAAGGATGGTTGGTCAGAGACACGATCTTGGATGCATACAACAGGTCAACATACTCCCGCTGATGCCCTAGGCACCATTTGTCGCACTCGACATAAAGACTTTCAACAGGGCTAGTGCGGAATGCGCCACATGAGAGGCGAAGGCCAAGATGCAGCACTGGGTCGGGCATTTTCAGTGCTGTTTTTGTAGCCGACCCATACACGACACTGCCGTAGTCGAGCCGAGACCCCACCAACGCTGTGTACAGGCGCAGCAGGAGTTGTTTGTCGGCCCCATAAGATTGATGTGAGAAGACCTTAAGAATATTCATTGTTTTTAAGCATTTGCATTTGAGCTGTCTGATATGTGGGAGGAATGTAAGTTTTTCGTGAAATAAAATACATAATAAATTGTGCTCCTTGTTCACAGGAATTGGCACATTCGCGAGAGTTATGTCTGTGTCCGGGTGGACGCCACGGCTCCAGGAGAACAGAACGCAAGAGCTCTTCGCGGAATTATGATTAAAGCTATTCTTCTCAGCCCAGCCGGCAAGTTTCTTGACGCCGAGGTTCGCATGTGGACGTTCGCAGATGGACAGGACTTGACGTTCGCAGATGGACAGGTTACACGATTTAAAGGATATCTGCATGTCATCTACATCCATGAAATAAGAGATTGTAGGTGGCAGTGCCTTTCCAAGAGAGTTCCTTTTACTAGGAATAGAGTGCAGCTCAACACTCTACCTTGTGGCACGCCATTTTATTGCACGTGAACATTTGACAGTGCACAACCAACTCTGACGATTGCCATATAATCTACATTTAGAAGCTATTCGTCAACCCTTCCTACGAAGATGACGGTTGCTGCCGCATTGCGAAAGGAGAACAAGGGCAAAGGGTCCCCAAACAGGTGATATAAATTAAAGGACTGAAACGGGTATTTTACATCCATCATAAAAAAGTAAAAACAATAAAACACAATAAAAAGTTTACGGTTAGAAGTGTAAGTTGCTCACATGAATTTTAAAAGATCAGGTGCCGAAGTTTTACCTATCTGAAAAATCATCAAACCATGTTTGATGGAAACCATACTATTGTTAGGCAACAAGTGGGAGTGGTGTAGCGGGATAAAGTTTTTCTACAGTTCTCTGAAGCGTTCGCCCGTGTTGTGTCGAGAGCGCCGCTTAAATCTGTAATGGATTACAGGTACGCCAAGTCCACACTTACTACTTAGAGGACTTGGGAATTCAGTGAGCAGGCCTGTGCGTGTTACAAAAGTGCGGCCTAACCATAACCATCCTAAGGCAACCTCGGTGTATTTGGTGTTTGCATTAGCTGTGCGTCCTCCCACGGGTAAATTTACTACCTGAAGTTTGCCGTCGATCTGTTCACTCCAGTCTGCTTTCCAAGTTTAACGCAGTTTGTTTTGGGCATGGTTTGAGGTCACTGTAGGCTACGGCTCTTTTGTTCACGGTGTTTCCAAGTGCACCAGAAAGAGCAGTCTTTTCTTATGCCGCCTCATTCTCGGGCATCGAAGACTTAACTGAAACACTCACATTCACTTCATGGTTTGAGGCACATGCTGATGTAATTTTAGTACAAAGAAAATTTATGATGTCATTATTTGGAGCCGTTCTTGATAAAACGTGCTCCAAGGTAAGTGAAGCTGGCTAAGTGATTGATTTCAGAAAATGATATTTAACACAGTGAATTTCAACAACAAAAAGGCCGTAAGCTTCTACTGTGAATATGCTACTGGTATTCATGTTCCAAGCAAAATTAGAGTTGGGTCCGCACTCCGCACATGACACGTTTAAGGTTGTTTCTGAGGAATCTCTATAAAAGTAGGCGGGCTAGTCATTCCACTGCGGAAATAATAAATGCGTCAGACTCACATTTCTTGGTACCTTTTCCTTTTGTAAATTTCGTTAAAATATATGTTACGCGACACAGAAGAAAATGTCATAATGATGTAAGTTTAGTGAAAGATGATTTGGATGTGTTAAAAAGAATACATATAGCAAAGCCGCTTCTTCTGTCACTCTCTGTGATAAGGGAAGAAAAATAGACATGCGATACAAACAGTGCAGCGATGTTGACGCCGAGCAATGCAGGTTTAAAGATATATAACAGGTAAACATATCATCCATGGTGCGTTTGGCACAAGTTCTTGCAGTCGACACGGAGGCGTTGACTGGGCTCGTACTGAAATCACTAGACAAAAGCAAAGCTCCAAATGCAGCACTGTTTCGAGTGTGTTGAATGCTTTTATCGCTGACCCTTACACAAGACTCCCATAGCCGAACAAGACCTCTACCAACATGGTGCAAAGACTAAGAAGAAGTTGGTTGTACGCATCGCAGTGTGAGAGGACATTCAGGATGTGTGATGGACTTTTATGTTTTGGTTGCTGAATATGTGGAATATATGTTCGTTTTTCGCCAATTGTTACACCTAAGAACCCATGTTATGTTACAACTTCTGATACCCAAATACAACTTTCACAGCCATATCAATTTGCAATATTCTACCCGCTGCTATAAATCTATTAAAATCGTGTCTTCATTTAAATCATCCTTGAAAAACCATCTGTTGTCTGAATAATTGTGTTTCTATTGCTCGTTCTTGTTATTCATTCCTATTGTGTAATTTATATGACGGCCTTGTACACCTAACTGGTACTTTTTTGCTTCTATGGTTAACTCGAAATGTTGTAGTTCTTTTTATGTTGTAATTTCCAGACATTTCCGATTTATTTTTTTCTGCTATTTATTGTTGTTTTGGATATTAATTGCTTGGCGCTGTTTATTATTTGCTGCCTTACGTTTGCTCAGTGATTACCACTCTTGTTAACACACAGAGGGTTCCAGTACAGTCTGCGACTTTGCGACCAATGTCTAAAAAATTTTGTACTGTATTACTACATGCCGACTGCATTTCAATAAACTTCTTCTTCTTTTTCTTCTTCTTCTCCTCGTCCTCCACCTCCTTCTCCTCCTGCTGCTCCTCCTTCCTGTGAAATGAATACGGTTCTTGCAGAGTCCGTCTGTGCTGCATGCCATTGAAGATACAAAGTAGGAACTTTGGGCAGGGTGAAATATACAACGACGTTTGCCCTCTCAGCGGGCATGTTCACACCAAGCCAGATTTGGCGTTCGAATATTGACAGGGTATATGATTTGGAAGACTTGGTATATGATTTGTCCGCATAGAGTGAAGGCAAATAAGATGCATTGTTAAGGGGAAAGGGAAGTTTATGGGGCCACCCCGTCGGCTGATCAGACGACTGATCAGTGAAAGACGAGGAAGAGGAAGGCGAAGAAGGGACGGGCTAAATGAAGCTGCTCAATCGCGCTCGGTTCTGGGGCCTTCGGGCCCGCCAGTGTGCCTGGTGTACCGCTCGTTCGCGTTCCTGAGGAGCGCTCATACAGCACCTGGTGTCCGCATGCCTCGCGGTGTAGGCCCGAGGAGCACCACCTCATCAGCAGTCTCGGCCAGTCACCGACACTGACATCCGCGCCTGGACTGGGGTGTAGTGAGCCGCCGTCGGGAAAATCTCAGAAGTCTTGTATTTTACATAACTGCCCGCGCGTGTCTGTGAGGTCGCGGGAACTATTCGCTAGTTTTTCGTTTTGTCATTTAATTTTCCTGGTTGGAAATTCAAGTGATGGCAACGTACAAAGGAACGAGTCGCTAGGTGTGGTTCCACCTGCTAGTTGGATTTCTGATCCTTACAAAAGTGGCGCGCCTGCCAGGCCATCTAGCATATTGACCAATAGTACCTCCGTACCGTGCAGAAAGGCCTCACAATGGAACTCGAAAAGGTTACCGCGCTACGCGCAATTAGAGCTTATCTGGGCCTTCGCTCCGCCAGTGGGTTGAGAAAGAAGGCGCCGACCAGCGCACGGAACGAGTCGCTCAACGGGAAGCCAGTCGCGATGACGAAAAAAGGCAGAAGGCCGCGGACGAAAGGCAGAAAGCTACCGATAAAAGGCGCAAATAGCTTCTAGTGCTGGAGCTCCGCCTTCGGGAAACGCCGGCAAATGCAAGTTTTCAGGGTAACGTCAGCCACGAGAACGGCGTTGGACCGATTAGGAAGCCACCCCCTGGGGCCATGGTCAATACCCAGAAGCTTCTTCCCATCTTTCACGAACTCCGCAATGACTTACATGCTTATCTACAGCGCTTTCAGTGAGTAGCTGCTGCACAAGGATGACCATCAGATACGCGGGCCACGACAATCAGCATGTGCCTATCTGGAGAAAGTTTCACCGAGATAGGCCGTATGACACCACAGGAATCGCTTGATTACCCAACGGTCAAAAAGCGGAGGGCTACCAAGAGAAATTCAGGAAAGAGCGAACCACGGATGGCGAGCCCGGATGATAGCTGGCTGCCCAGCTCTCAGGATACTTTGACCATCTGAATAAAATGGCGGTGTTAATTTAGTAGCGAAGTGTTCAGTACCAAATCGGTTCGTGACCACATCAAAATAGATAAAAAATGAACTGCTGAGCCAAGAACCAAACCAAGATGTAAATGTGTGCGCTGTCTTATTTTGCGGTGTACAAGCAGTTTATTATGACAAAGGCATGCTATCGGTGATGTTAAGAATTTATCAACTAGGTGGCTTGGGCATAAGTGCTTTAAGACCCAAACACTGAATTATTTGCGTTGAGGTCCCCTGGTAGTAGACACGGAAAAGGTAATTGTTCTATCAGAGCCTCAACTTCAAACTCAACCAATGATCATCAGGAGGCATGTAGATGGAGCATACCTCCATTTTCCTATGGTAAATATTGGTGTAATTGCGACAGGTTCCAGCACCATTTTTGAGTGGATGGTGAGACACACTCGCGGTTTTCTGGCTGCAAGAGCCACACCCCCTGAGGAGTATGAGAAAAAGGTAGGTGTTGTCGGGATACCATGCTACTTATACAAGACATTTGTGTCTTTTCTGTTTAGTTGTGTCTCTTGAAGACACCTGAAACTTTACTGATTGGCATGAAGTATCTTGTACCCATTGTACACATAATCAAGTCTTACAGTTCTATCGAATTACGGTTTGTCCATATTACTGTTTAGAATGACTGCTGCATGTTTGTTGACGATTTTTTTCTAGTCCGTTATTCAAGGTAGGGGGGGGGGCTTTCTGGCCTTGTTTATTCCCTCAGAGGTCGCAGCGTGTTCCTCGGGCATCGATACACACAGGTATGCCCCCGCGTACACCTCACCGTCAGGTGTTCTGGGGGTGCCTGAATGACCGGGTTGTCTAGACACAGAGCACTGTTGAGTGCTCTTCGTTTCATCCTCGCTGAAGAGGGCTTTAGAAGGCACACGTGTGGTACAGGAGGTGGGACGAGGATAGAAACTTGGCGGAGGGGCGAGGAAGAAGCCGCAGTGGTTTCTTGGCATGGTGAGCGGTGTGCCGAAGACTTGAACTTCGAAAACACGAAGAAGATGGCAGGGGCAGGACAAAGCCGCTCTCCCGGCGCATTTGTTTTTCGACATTCAGCGCACCTCTTGCTGGGGCCGCTGAGACGGGGTACAATGAAGCATAGAAACAGGCTAGCATTTTTCGCGCATCAAATCAGGAAATATTTTCTGCTACTTTTCAAGGATATGAAACGTTTTCCTTCCGTGTACTTCGCCCAGGTTCGCCCATATGGCGGTTGCAGTCCTTCAGCGGGTTTTCCGGAAGCAGCAATTCAAGGGTGTGGTGGTCCAATTGTTGGTGAGGTAGTCGAGTTAACAGCCTTTACGTGTTTTTTCTGGCAAGTCTTTCGGCCGTACCCATATCGTTGGCATGTGATGCACGGCCACGGATTCCTGGAATGGAATCGAACGTGAGTGCAGCTAAAACTGCCTTGGCATTTGCCAGAAAGTTATAGCAGTCGACGTGAGGATGATGTCCTTGGATGTGATTTCTTGGTCGTATCGGTGAATTATCCGACACCCACCAGTTCCCCAGGAGGCCCTGCCAATCTACGATATCTCTGATCGAAAGGGTGGTACGCCAGGAGCTGAAAATTTGCGCCTTCAGTTCTCTGTTCTCCGTAAAAATATGGCGCTTAAAATATAGTTTTTTTACTGACAATTTTGGCACAGGAAAAGAGAAATGTTAAAATTCGGTGAAACATACATGCACACTTTTAGTGGTGAAGCTACATAGGAGCTGGGGCTGTTGGCGTACCCTGTCGTCGACTTCGTCGTAATCATTGTGCCTTGTAGTCACGGTAACAAAACATCGGAGAACACGTTTCCGCCTTTTGCTAGAAGTATCGCGTATTAAAAAGCACAGGGACATTCATTTACGCCTCCCGCTGGAGCCCTTCGTAACGCGTACATAAAAACACCGGCGTACTCGTTTACGCCTCACGCCAGATAGATTCGTCCTTCAAAGACAAGAGGCCTTTACAGCAAACCTGTATCCTTTACCCCTCAACGGTTTCTTCTCCGTTGGACAAACGCCAATGAGCCTAGAATAGACTGTTGCACTGCAAGGTGCGCCCCTCCCTTGATCTCACGTTCGTGATCATGGTCCGGGATTTCTTTTCTATTGCCCTTCTTAACAGTAGTAGCCTTACAGTGCCGTGTAGGGCAGTCTAGCCCAGAGCACGGAGTGCATGCCGGATGGCCGTTTTCACCATAAAATATTTCTTGCCACTCTTGAAAAATGCACCACGTGAGTTTGTTGGGCAAAATGGTTAAATATTAGGACCAAGCCCATCGGTGGTGCACAGTTACTTTCGAATCATCACGGTACAATTTTCAGTACAATCCGCTTTAAATGCTGCCCTATTAAATTTATCATAACGCATAGCACCACAGTAGGTATGATATCTCAAACTTCCAAGTAGAAAAGCACGAACTCGCATCCCAATTCTTTTCAAGTCAATAAGCACTAAAGAAACTGCGAACATTGAAGGGCAGGCTTATACTTCCACGGATATTGATTCAATATATCTTTTTCAAACAGGACTTTGTAGCTGTTTTCGATATACAGGCTCAGCAGAATGTTAGAATTTTATAAACCTGCCTTAGCATTTTCTATAGAGAGAAAGTAGTTATGGAGTTTCAAAACAACCGCTTGATATTTTATGCATATTTTGTCTTTTCCCTTCAAGCATCAATATTGGCCGCGCCATGACCCAGTTGATTTTCATGCGAGTGGTTGTATTTATTTACGCAGTGGAAATACTAAGTAAAGTAGTGGTTTTATTTGTTGAAATTGGCTACTAGCCGCCAATATTTAAAAGCCATAAGTAGAGTTTTAGTTGTTTAATATTACCTCCACAGTTATTTTTCTGAAAAAAAGGAGCATTCATGGACACAAAAACTCTCGCATTCACTTACCAACGTCTTGGTAACGTTACAAAAGACCGTCTATATTGAGTTCGAAAATGAAGTAGAGCAGGAACAGCAAATATAAATATAACTACGCCAAGTGTAAATAGGTGAAGTTGCGCCTGACATGACTATCATGTGCACTACTGCTGCCACCAGCAGGAAATGTTCGGCTACAAGTTGGGGAGTGCACAAGCGTGCATTACCGTATTTCAATAATATGTCAGTGCACAGTTAGCTGTTGTTCGTTCTGCGAAATATTTGGTGACATAATAAATCCTTCCTCCTGTATCCGACACATAAAGTAGATTAACGTAAATCATGGCTATAAAAACAAACCTAGATGCCACAACTCGCCTTTCTGTCAGAACCGATTCTCCGCTGTCTACCGGTTCGTCCTAACGCTTCTTTGTGACCTATACTGGCAGTACAGGCAGCTGCTGTTCCGTTTTGTTACCCAATTGCAGCTGGACAAACGTAGTAAAGCATGGCGTCATTCCCAAAATCATCACCACCGGCAAAGCTGCACACGCCACGGTGCAGTGACTGGCTCCAGAGGAGCAGTAAACTGCTAAAC
The DNA here is from genome assembly GCA_013339765.2 of Haemaphysalis longicornis. NCBI lineage: Eukaryota > Metazoa > Arthropoda > Arachnida > Ixodida > Ixodidae > Haemaphysalis > Haemaphysalis longicornis. The sequence continues at coordinate 21,380 of JABSTR010001677.1, forward strand.
AAGATTTTACTGCAGGGTTGACATCGGCGATGCTCGCCCGTAGTCCACAAAATTGTTAACCACATCACATGTTGATTGTAATAGGAATGATGATATAGACATCGTCACCACTCTAAAAACAACCGTGCTTAATGTGCGACAAAGAGGACCTTCAGGAATTATATTTTTTTCATTCTCCTTCTTATTAATGACACTGTAAAACGCGAACAGTTTTCCCCCTCTACGAGTTTTATGACCTTTGATTCGAATACTGAAGGCGTGTAACTAAAAATTTTTGGCGAATGCCCAAGGTAAATAACACCGCACGGCTGTGCTAATAGAACCGTCTCGAAGTACTTAAGTATGGTATATATTTCAACAATTTTGCTGTTGACCCAGAGTTCAGTAAATAGCGTTCACACCTGTATTTCATTTTTATAAAGTCATGATAGCGTTTATGGTATGTTTTATGATTTAAAATACCCTTTTGCTGTTTAAATCATTTCGAGAGGGAGAGCACATTTTGAAAAATATTTACAAGAAACCTGCCACGCAGTTAAAAGGTTTCTCTGTCCTTTTAGTCGAGGCGAATGCTTTTTCTTCTGAAGTACAGCAGTGTGAAAACAAACTCAATTACAAATTGTGAACGAATACTATTGGGGTTTTTTTGACAGTGAAATTTTAAAGAGCTAAATTAGGATTTGTTTCATTCACCCAAACGGCAGTGAAAATATGGTATTGGCGTTCGGTGCTCATTTTTAGAGAAACAGACAGCTTCCTGGAACAAAACCGTAATAGTTGAGTATGTAACCCTAACGATGCCAAATACCCCGAGTTTAAATCATTCTCGGGACACTAATTCTTTCTTAAATACATCCACAACAAAATCAACTGGATTATAATTACGATTACATTGACTTCTACAAAGTATTCCCTCTCGATCCTTAACTTCAGTTTTAACCCCCAGGTGGGAGAAACGCCACCAAGAGGTCTCGGAACACTTCACACCACAGGTTTGTCACAATCAGAGTTATGCGATACTGGTTTTCTTCATTTTTAATTACATGGCATGCCTTGCGTCGGCCGACATGCCTTTTTCTAACGTTTGTTGTAGCACTGAATACATGCGGTGTTTCAGAAATACAACAGGGGACATCCAATCGGGACAGCCGGATTCATTTCTGCACAAACCCCAAATGTTTTTAAAAACGACTTTTTTTCTTTGGTTACTGAAACCCGTAAAAATTTTACTTTTTTTTTGTATATAAGTTACTCCTACCACCTTACAGATCCTCGAAGAAGTTTAACGGGTAGTACATGTCGGCAGGACCATTCAAAAAAGCTAAAATAACTTGTTTCAATGAGCCTACCATGCTCACTGTATGCATCGCAAAAACACCTAAGGTGTGTTTGCGGCAACGTTTCAGGAAATAACCAAATATAGTTACATTCTTTGTATCATACATACCCAAACTCTCCCAGAGTATTTTGCGCAAGCAGTTCAAGAGCGTGGCAATCCAATTTATTTAGAATATATAATCGTTTTATGGGTGATGGGTGATAGGAACAGCACGTGGGCATGGGTAGAATTTAACAAAAAACCTGTGACTGTACAAAAGCCCCAGAGGGCTAATGTAAATTTATTATTATTCAGTGGTTCCAACCTATTGTCGGGTAATTTTTATTTATTCGCCAAAGCACACTCTTTTCTTTGTTACAAAAAATGTACAACCAAATCACCATCGTTTGTTTCAATAAAGACTGTAAAGACTTTCAACTTGGACCCCCTTCTATGGGGGAATAAGATAAATCAGAAAACCCCCCTCTGGGCACCTTGTCTAATAAAGGTCACAGTAGTGATGACACCACGGACTCGGAGCTCATGTGGGTTGGTCCAACCTGTTCTCTAGGCTGTGTGTAGCTTTGCCCTGTACTGAAAAAGGACATCCTTGTAGCTCAGTCAAAGCCAGGGTTGTTGTGGATTTCATGGGCCCCTAGAGGAGAACACCCGCCACTTTGGCCCCCGCTTCTCGTTGTCTGTGCACCCTGCCTAACCTGTCCTGCGGCAAGCAGCCAATCGCCTTTTCCGGTCATCTTGCAGTTCTTTTCCTTTTCTATTGTCTCTCTTTAACCCTGTCATGTCGTCTTTTCTCTTCCACATTTCTCCAGTTTTTGTTCGGGCAGCGAATACAACCCCCTAGATTCTGAGCATACGGTTAGGGTGGCAACCTACATTTAGCGTGTGCTGCAAAGCCACGCTTTCTTGTTGGGCTCGGTGGTGGGCGACTGGCAATTCCAACCAAAGTATTCTGTTTTTGATGGCTTCTTTCTTCAACCCGCCAAAAATAGCTGATGAGACCCCGGAAACAAGCTGCACCAAAGAAATTTTCAAACCGATTTCTGTCCTTATCTCCAATAACTAGAACAACTTCGCGGCAGTTTCAATAAGGCCATCAGCTGATAAGGCAACCCCAGTCCCCAGCAGATATGTGTTTTTAGAACTGTCGCGAACGTGACATGAGAGACGAGCCGAGACACGTCTGAACGCTATGCCGTGCACCCAGAAACTGGGGCCCCGTTTTATTCCACGCTCGTGGCGTTCGTGACTGCTTGCGCACCGGCGCCGCGTGGCCCACTCTCATTGGTTGTCCCTCAGCGCCAGTGCCATCTCCACTGGAGCGCCGCCACATAGCCCCCTCCCCTTGAGACGGAGTCTGGAGGAGGAGTCTTTGTAGGGAGCGGAACAGCAAAACCTACAGTCTTGGCGTTGCGAGGTTCACGAGGTTCACGGGCCGAACCTAGAGTCCGGCAAGAGAAAATGAGCTAGAGGTGATGTGGTATGCCGAGATACCTTGCATTGCTGGCAGGCGAGACAGGAATGAGCCCATCCGCGTATGTCAGAATTCATTCCAGGGCAGACGTATTTCTCGGCAACTAAACGCCGTGAGGCATGAACTCCAGGTTGAGAGAGACGGTGAATAGAGTTGAAAGCAATGCGCCTGAGAGAAGCAGGAAGGTACGGTCGTCTGCGGCCAGAAATTGGATCAATGACGCAAACGATGGTGATTCCCGAATCAGGGCAGATAATGTCGTGGAGTTGCAGACAGAAGCTGTTTGAAGAACGCAGAGCTCGAGCTCCTCGTCATCTCGTTGGACTTGAGCCAACTGCTGAACACTGAAACCGGAGCGTTGTATCGCCGAAAAAAAGTTTCGCCCACCTCCCCTCGCGGGAACCCTGTGTAGATGTGCATCGTGGGTTTCCCTCGGCGTTTTCGTTGGGTTGATTCTCCCATCGCCTGAAACGTGCCATGAACGCATACGATGCAGTTCCGTCTATTATGGGGTTCCCGCTTCCGGTGCACGTCGCTTTGCAGCCTCATCGTCGGTAGTGCTAGCAGTTCTGTTATTGGGCTGGCCGGTGCTTGTTGCGGTTGCGCCAATCATCGCGATAGCAGGCTTGTTAGTCTCCATTCAAAGCAGCGTTGGACATCGGATCACCGGCGCTGGAACGACGGAGCAGAGGGGAGCAGGTACCGCCTTGTATACCGCCTCATAACGGTGAGGGGAATGAGAGAGAGCAGCGCATGCGCATGCGTTACCCGAGCGCTAGCGCGCGCCGACGCACAGCTGGCATTTCAAGGAGCGAGCGCTGGGATGTTGTGAACTCCCTTGACATGCTGAATGTCCGTCGTAAACTCTACAAGGTACGCCAAGTGTCGCGTCTCTCGGGGAGAATATGTAGTCTTCGATGACTTGAAGGCATTCGTAAGAGGCTATTTATCGGTGAAGATCACGAAGCTGCGGCCCTCAAGGAAAAAACGAAAATGCTTGACAGCGAGGTGTGCAGCCAGAAGCTCCCGCCCGAAAGTGCTGTAGCGTTGCTCAGTTGGAGAAAGCATCTTCGAAAAGTAACCGAGCGGGTGCCAGGTGCGGCCGATGTGTACTGAAGTACACCTTTAACCTCACAATGGCAAGCGTCTACCATCAGGCTCGTGGGAGCGTTGTGGCGCGGGTGCACAAGGAGAGTAGCGGAAGCCAGGCGCTCCTTGATGGTAGTAAATGCGCGATCGGCAGTTTCAGGCCATTCAAGCTTGCACTCGGTAGACTTGAAAGCTGGAAGAGAAATTTCGAGAGGATGCACAATGGCCACACAGTTTGAGATGAACCATCGGTAATAATTTAGCAGTCTTAAGAAACGGCGAAGTTGGCGTAAGGACTCAGGCCGAGGTAAGCCGATTATGGCCTTCACTTTGTCTGGTAGAGGGTGAATTTCATTGCGGTCAATGAGGTGACCGAGATACTCCAATGACGGCACCCCGAATGCACACTTTTCGCTGTTAAGGATGAGGCCATGCTCTGCAAGGCGTTTGAAAACTAGACGGAGATGGTTCAGATGCTCAGATAACGACGAACTGGCTACAAGAAGGTCGTCTATGTAGGCGAAAACAAAAGGCAAGCCACGGAGGACGACATCTAGGAAGCGTTGAAAAGTCTGAGCTGCGTTGCGGGACCCGAAAGGCATCCGGGTGAATTCAAAGAGGCCGACCGGTGTAATGACGGCAGTTTTCTTGGCGTCATTCGGGGGCTACCAGGATTTGGTGGTAGGCTTTTTGGAGGTCAAGCTTTGGAAATATGGTACGTCCGCTGAGGTTATTTGTGAAGTCCTGCATATTAGGCAGGGGGTACCTGTCGGGTACAGTGGCCACGTTCAAGGAGCGGTAAGCACCACAGCGTCTCCAGTCACCTGATTTCTTCTGGACCTTATGTAACGACCAGAACCAGTTGCTCGATGAGGGGCGAGCAATGCCAATGTCAACCATGTGATGAAATTCCTGCTCCACAATTTTATGTTTCTCCGGCGGCAGGCGACGCGCCACAGCATGCGTAGGTGGACCGGTTGTAATAATCTAATGACGAACGAAAGTAACTCAGCGGAGATAGACATCCCACCAGTAACGACCGAAGAAGTAAGGAAGGCTTTGAAAGAAATAAAAGGGGGCAAAGCACCTGCTGAGTATCAGATAACAGCCGACCTCTTGAAGGATGGCAGATAAATTGTACCTGAAGAACTGGCAAACCTGTTTACGCAATGCTTAATGACCGCAAGTGTACCGGAATCTTCGAAGCATGCGAAAATCATCCTAATCTATAAGAAAGGTGACATGAAAGACTTGAAAAATTACAGGCCGATCAGCGTACTGTCAGTCGTCTACAAGGTACTTGCCAAGGTAATCGCTAACAGAATTTCTGCAACCTTAGATTTCAGTCAACCTAAAGAACAAGCAGGGTTCCGTAAAGGTTATTCAACAATGGACCAGAAAAATTATTTGACTCCGTCGAGCCCTAGCAGTCCTTCAGGCATTACGGAACAAGCGTGTAGACGAGCATTACGTAGAATACTAGAGAATATCTACAATTGGTCCACAGCTACCATCGTCCTCCACAAGGAGAGCAAGAACCTATAAGGAAGGGCGTCAGACAAGGAGACACAATCTCTCAAATGTTATTCACAGCATGTTACAAGAAGTATTCAGAACGTTGAATTGGGAACAGGTGGGAGTAGGGTTAATGGAGATACCTCAGTAACCTCAGATTTGCTGATGACGTTGCCTTGCTAAGTAACTCGGGGGACGAATTGCAAAGCATGCTTTCTGCACTGGACGAACAGAGTAGAACCGTGGGCCTGAAAATTAATATGCAGAAAACCAAAGTAATGATCAGTAACCTCAGGACAGCACAGAAGTTTGGGATAGGGGGCGAGGCAGCGGAAGTGGTAAGCCAATATTCTACTTAGGCCAAGTTGTGACCCGAATCCCAACCATGAGGCAGGGATAATTAGAAGGATAAGAATGGGGTGAGTGCATACGGCAAACATTCTCAGATAATGAATAGCACCCTACCATTGTCGCTGAAGAAGAAAGTGCCTGACAGCTGCATCTTACGGGTATTCACCTACGGGGGCAGAAACTTGGAGGCTCACAAAGAGGGTTCAACTTAAATTGAGAATGACTCAGCGGGCAATGGAGCGGAAAATGATAGGTGTAATATTAAGAGACAAGAAGAGAGCTTACTGGGCCAGGGAAAAAACTCGTGTTAAGGACATATTAGTAGATATTAAGAAGAAGAAATGAACGTGGGCAGGGCATGTAATGCGAAGGCAAGATAACCGTTGGGTCATTAAGGGCAACAGAGTGGATCCCTAGAGAAGGCAAGCGCTGCAGGGGGCGGCAGAACGTTAGATGGGACAATGAGATCAAGAAGTTGCGGGGTAAATTGGTCACAGTTGGCACAGGACCGGGGTAATTGGAGAATAATGGGAGAGGCTTTGTGCCCTGCAGTGGGCGTAGATAGGCTGTGTGATGATGATATGATGATAATGAATAAATGAACGACGTCATGCTTCACTGGCATTGTCCAGTCAGGAGGTGCAGTCAAAGAAGGAAACTCGTTCAGCAACTCCCGGTACGGAGAAGGTAGGTCGCAAAGAAGCGTTAACGCGAACGGGTAGACAGTCGACGATTGGCCGGTGACAGAAAGGCCGGTTGAGGCGTCCAGGATTCTTTTTCGGGCCATGTCAACAAGGAGGCCGTAATTCGAAAGGACATCGTCTCCTTAGAATGGCGTGACTCACGTTGGCCCCGAGGAAATTCAGCGGAACGCACAGCGTAGGCCGATGTTTACCATCAGGGATTTTTTCCTGTGCACGGGGTTGCAGGAATTGTTAATATCTTGGAGATGGCACAGTGGTGGTTGAGTGTGGTCATAGGAATTAGCGGGGAGCACAATCACTTCAGCACCACTGTCAATTGGAAACGTTGACCACTCGTTTGCATCTGTGATGTAGAAGAGGGCGGCTGTCGCTGGCTGGGAATCGGTCGCCGCCGCTAACGATCCCTCGCCGCGTTTCCCGACCAGCCACAAGGACGGGGGCAACGTTCGCCGCTGCACCGAAGCGGCGATGGGACCAGCACAAGGAATCAGTGTGAGGGGGCTGCTGGCGAGTTGTGTACTCCTGCCGGTAAACGTGTGGCGACGAGAGACGGGGGCAACGGTGAAAACGACGAGTCTTGCACCCTTTCGACGAGAGGTAGCGAGCAGACGCGACAAGCTCCTCTAGGGTTTGCATGCGCTCTTGTAGAGCGGTGACGTCGTTGGATACCGGTGAGGGCAAGGTGGTAGAAGCCCCCACGATGATATGTTCGAGAGATCGAGCGATATCGAGAGATATGTTCGAGAGATATGTTCGAGACATCGAGAGATATGTTAGAGAGAGAATGTGGCACTTTTATTATTTCTTTGCGTGCGCGGGCAATTGTGGCAAGAGAAGGTCAGACGCTGTCACGAGGATCATTTGCACAGACGAGGGAAGCCGTTGTAGAAAAACTTCCTTCAGCAAATGGGAGTCCGTGCGAAAGGTGTGTCGCCGAGCAGGATTTGCAGCTCCCGAAGGTGCTGCGAAGGTCGACGATCACCCAACTCCTCCGCAGAAAGCAGCCGCTGGAAAGCTTCCATTCCGAAGGCCTCGTGCGGGTCGAGATGGCAGCCTTTAATGTGTCGTAAGGGTTCTTGGTAGGTGGGTTTGCGAGAATGTCGTGAACTTTGACCGCGATATCAATAGGTAGTAACTGTTGGAGATGGTTGAAGCGGGTCTCTTGCGACGTCATGTGGTTCACTCGGAAACTTGCCTCGGCTTGAAGCAACCACAAGTCGGGGTGCTGAGCGCTGAAGGTGGGCAAATGGCAGGTGATGGTTGATATGCCATGTAAAGAGGCAGTGAAGGACGAAGAATTGTCGCCAGTGTAGCGAGGAGGGTCCATTCTGGCTCCTTGACTCCGCTGCAGCGTCCGGGTCACCAATGTCGCGAACGCGTCATGAGAGACGAGCCGAGACACGTCTGAACGCTATGCCGTGCACCCAGAAACTGGGGCCCTGTTTTATTCCACGCTCGTGGTGTTCGTGGCTGCTTGCGCCAAGGAGGTTGTAAGAACTTCTGGAGTGGAGACGGCTCTCGAGAACTGACGCCGACGGCCGCCATGTTGCCTTGGGCAAAAAACTCACTCCGGCGCAGCAGCCGCACCGCATCGGTCTCGCTCTGCCGGCTCCCTGCTGAAAGTCTTGCGGTGTTACACGCTCGCATGAGTGCATTTATGGCTTAGTTTGTCGTGAATATTTTTCGGACGCTACAAAGCTGTAGAAATCAGCAATGCTTTGCTCGTTCGTCGCATTCGGCTGGGCTAGTCGCGCGAAGAAGACGCCGGGGGTAACCTTGGGCTTAGTTCGTTTTGTGTCTAACGAGTACTACAGCGTTATAAGTGTACACTTTTTCCCACTATTTGTGCAGTATGGTGCCGCTCCACCTACCTGTTTACGTACTTGTTCACGCAGATATGCAAATGTTCTCACTCGTAGTTGCGGTGGTTAGTAGTCGCACGACTGCGCGAGATCACGTGTTTGTTTAACACTATTAAACAAACATGTGACATACTATTAAACAATGGCAGTAGTGCGGAAGCAGAAATTGCAGCACACATGATGTGTCCCGCAATTTCTGCTTGCGCACTAATTTATATGCAGAGTGTTTGTTAAGATATATACAGGGGAATCAAAATTAAGTCAACAGGTGTTTTTTTTTTAATAAGGCGCGTAGATTTACGGGAAGACCACTTCTACAGTGAAGTTGTGCGCCCTGGGGGACATAGAATAAAGTACTAACTATTGATGTCGGTGGCTTAATTAAACAACATTGTTTAATAATGTTTTAGTGGCTGCAGTAAGCAGGCACGTTTGTTTTGCAAAGTTAAACGCAATCGTGTTTCTGCGCAGTTTCATTCGGCATAATTCTTCTACACCGCATCCGAACTGCGAAGTTTAATTGCCCTTCGCATGATTACGCATGCTAGACCACGATGACCGGCGCAGAGCTCCACCCCTTTTTTCTGTGTTTCGATAGCTATTCCGAGTACTGCAGATTGCGATAACGCCAACCACGACGGAAAGGGCGCCAGTTATCACTTTTGTCTATGCCTCCACCCCGTAGTCAACCTAAAGACCATTCACGGCAGGCACATGACAAAAGTGTGTGGGATGGGCAGGTGGGGCTTCGTGCCGGTCCTCACTGTCTTGCATACGTAATCATGCGAACGGCAATTAAACTTCGCAGTTCAATATCTCGGAGTACAGATGCGCTTGAAGATTTCTGCTAAATGATACTGCGCAGAAACACGATTGCGCATAAATTTGCAATACAAACATGCCTGTTTACTCCAGCTATTAAAAGATAATTAATCAATATTAGTTAGTTAGGCCACCGACATCAATAGTTACCACCTCCTTCGTTTTTTCTGGGTGCATAACATCACTCTAGAGGTGATTTTTACGGACATTTAAGCGCGTAATTATAATAAAACCTCTCGACTTAAACTTGACCACCCTGTGTAGTAACGACATAAACCAAGGCAGTGCCGTCGAATATTTGATTTGCGCTCAGCCCGCCTTACGCGAGTGCTCGCAGGGTTTTGATTGGAGTTTAATTGTAAATGCGAGGTTAGCCGAGCCATTTCGCTTAGCTTTGTAGAATTCATTGATGCAATGCTCTCCCGCGTTCTTCGTCTCCGTGTTAATCAACAGCAGGCGCTACTCGCGTGCAAACGTACTACGGTTAGCGAGGCTGTGAACGCCAACAGTAACCTCCTGCGCGCAGTTTTCTTTTCAATAGCGGGTTGATCGCGTGCGAATGTGCGTGGTTAACGAAGATGAGAATGTAATTAAGTAACCTCCTGAAAAAGAGAAAGAAAAACAGCGCGAGGGGGACATGGATTGTGCATCAATCGTATAGACTGTGTACCTTGAATAAAGAAACAGCTGTAAAAAACTAGAAATGGCAGCGATGAACGGAAACAGAGAATTCTAAAGTGTGGGCCGCATAGTACCTCAGCATGCTACTTTATTTGGCATTGTGCATGTGCAATCAATGGGGATGTCGTATGAACCAAAAACTTGCAATGTGCAGCACTGTTTAAAAACAGTCGTCTCGATACACAGTTCCAACAAAGCTTGTTTGGGTGTGAGAGTGGCGTGATTAACATTAATGAAATTCCGGCACTGCTGCAGAAGAAGCAAGCGCCCACTAATCACGCTAGAACAGAGGGGTACGCGCACTTTCCAGCGTGAAATGCGGGCTCATTATAGCCGTTTTCAGGCGGCTACCTCTTGCCATGGTGTGCAACAATTTTTTTAATACTTTAGGGCGTCGGCCCTATAACCTTACAGACATCCAAATCCAACGTTTATTCAGATGAATTTTGATTATGACGGTTTAATGCGCCGACGCAACGAAACGATGTGGCTCGTCGTAGTGGAGGGCTCCGCATTAATCTCTGACCACCTGGGCCGAAATCTCGAAAACACGGGCGTTTTTGCTTTTTTCGCCTCCATCAAAAGCGGCCGCCGCGGCCAACAATCGAACCCGCGTCTTTGTGCAGCACAACACTTCAGTCAATTAGCCACCGCGGCGGATTTTATTGCAATCAAAGCAATAGTGGTGTTTCTAGCACAGAACTAGCACAGAACTGGGCTCTTCACCACGGCTCTTCACCACTTGAAGAGATGCAAACGCGCCGCGGTGGCCCAGTGGCTAAGGCGTTGCGCTGCTGAGCACAAGGTCGCGGGTTTCGATTCCCGGCCGCGGCGGCCGCTTTTTCTGATGGGGCAGAAAAGCAAAAACGCCCTTTGTGTACGAGATTTCGGTGCACGAAAAGATCCCCAGGTGGTCAAAATTAATCCGGAGCCCTCCACTACGGCACGCCTCACCGACTGCGTTGCGTCGGCGCGTTAAACCCCCCAATCAATCAAAGAGATGCAAACGCTAATTCGCTGCTCGAATCACGTCAATAGTTTATGCGAAAAGCGAAAGAAAGGCTTCCGTCAAATAACGTAATCGAACAATCCAACTTAGCTATCGGTATCTCTCGTGTAAACCCAAAGGAACACGCAAGACACTAAGCGTCCCCACCAGCTAAGCGCCCTTTCTACCCACGGCAATATGGCCGCCGACCGGTTTCTCCGGCTTCACATCCCCGCGTTGCCGGCTATGGGAGCCCTCCACTCCAGAAGGTTTATACAACCTCCTTGGCTTGCGCACCGGCGCCGCGTGGCCCGCTTTCTTTGGTTTTCACTCAGCACCAGCGTCATCGCCGCTGGAGCGCCGCCACAAAACCAAAGTTTATTGAAAGTCAGGTAGGCACATCCTATGAAGTGAAAAAGCTCACCTCTGTAGACGTGCTGATTGAAGTGCAGAATAAAGAGCCGTCCAAAACTCTTCCAAGCAAACCACGTTCACTGACGATGAAATCACTGTAACTCCTCAAAGTGCTCCAAATGGCACCCATGGTCTCATCTCAGAAACAGAACGGATGAACGAAACAGATTCTGACCTGCTTGAAGGTTGGCAGTTGAAGGGTGTAACCGCTGTACGACGCATCACCACGAGCCGGGACGGAAGCAGAATTAAAACAAAGCAGATAACCTTGGCCCTTGATTGTTGCAGTCAGCCAGGGTAGGAAAACGCAGGCTTTCTCCACTGTAAAACAAGAGCGTACATGCCCACCCGCGACGTTTTTTCTACTTGCACCCGTGTAGGCATGTCAGAGATTCATTCCGAGCAAAAAAACGCGTGCAAAAGCACGACCATTCAGCAGACGACTACAAAAGCACACAAACTATCTGCAGCAACTGTGCTGGATCCCACTCAGCATACTCTCTCTTGCCAGGAAAATAGGACGGAACAAAAATCCCATCTCCCCTCGCGGGAACCCCCGTGTAGATGCGACGCATAGGAGGTTCACGTTGCAGCGTTGGACAGCGTAGGAACGGCGCTGGACGATTTAGCGGAGCGGCGCAGGCACCGCGTTTTATAGCGCGCATAACGGTGAGGGGACGCGTGGGCGCCAGTGCATCTGCCGCGGCTATGACGCAACACAATCCAACGCAATCCACTTTAATCCCATCCAATCCAAGCCAATCTAATTCAATCCAATCCAAGCCAAGTCAAGCCAAGCCAAGCCAAGCCAAGCCAATCCAAGCTAATCCAATCGAATTCAATCCAATGCCCTCGCGAGAGAGTGTTCGCTATCGGAAAGGAGAGGGGGTGAGCGGCGGAGAGCGCAGCTGGCGCGGCGAGGAGAATGGGGGAAGGGCGGACGCCGGCGACAACTCCGACGACACCGGATGCATGGACAAGGCGGGTGAATGAGGTGCGGTCGCATCTAAAAAGAAATCCTCATCGTGAAAGCGTCACGAAGCCTCTTATATAAAGAAGCCCCTAAACGGCACAATTTGCTTCCTACGGCCGCTCAGTTCAGTGAAACTTACTCTTTTCCGCCCCCGTTCCCCGACGCGCCACCTTTGGCAGCCAGTACAACTTGTGCATCGCCCGCCGCAGTCGCAGTCGTTAAAGGTGACAGAATGGCACTGGAAGTGGTGTTTTTATGTACACTCCCCACAGCCCGGCCCGCCAAACTCTGGTGGCAACGCTTTTTAGTGTGGGCGCCAGCTATACTGCAGCCATGCCCAGAACATCAAAAAAGGTAGTGGCCAGATCTTTTGCAATCAATCAAATACCTTGCGGGGTGGGTACCCTAAAATCTCAATCTCGTCAACGCCTCAAGACTCAGATCACAACATAGATGGCAAGCCAGTTGAGCCAAAACAACTGATCATCAATTAACAGGGTTGCATCCTTGGCTGCGGCTTAAAAAACCACAGTTTTCCCTTTGTCACTGACCTTGATTCGGGCTCAGTGACATAGGTATCTCCACTAAGCAATACCTGCATAGATCTCTTATCTAGCTTTTTATGACAGTTCAAAACATAATCCAATAGAACTGTGGGAAACGAATCAACACCGCCCCGTTCAATGACTAACCAACCCAACTCTCGGTCCTCAGTGCCAGCAGCTGTAGAGCACCTGCCCACGGCGGCGGTCAGACCATAGATACAGCAGAGGGTGCTAAGAATGTCTGGGTCCTGACAGGCCGCCATTGAAACATGACCCTAGCAATGTTCGACGCACGCACTCTCTCTGGCAAGGGAAGCTTAGCTGTACTACTAGAGGATATTTCGGACATTGGGCGGGATATAATAGGGTTAGGCGACGTTAGAAGCACAGATGAAGGCTCAATGGAGCTCACTAGCCGGCCTATTCGGTGATACAGAGGCCCACAAGAGGAAAAAGAACACAGGGTGGAGGGTTAGGGCTTGGGAGAGTTGGTGCATGATTACAAATAAGGGAGCAGTGCAACACTGACAAAGCACAGGAAGAATAAAGCGCTTGTGGTTGTCACTTTCTTCTTGTTGTGTTTCGTCTGTGTGGCTATGTTCCCTATTTGTAAACAGGGTGTGACTTGACCCACCGACAAATGGCGGGAAACGTGGAACAGTTTTTGAGCATTCGCGAGAGAGTCGCGGCTATCGTGATCAACCTGAACAAGCGAAACAGGTTAAACATAGTGCTGGCCTACAAGCCAACATTCAGCTGTGATGATGAAGGCGCAGATAGCTTCTACGAAGATGTCGAATCAGCAATGAAGAATGCAGCAATGCAGTTCACGATCGTGATGTGAGATTTTAACCCAAAGGTCGCTAAGAAGCAACATGGAGAAAGGTGTGTTGGCAAGTTCGAATTAGGCAATCGCAACAGTCGAGGATGTATACTTTGGAATTTACCGAGACATAGACTTTGCTTAATAAACACAATCATCTGCAAACGAAAGACAATGAAATGTACATAGAAAAGCCTTAATGGTACAAAAAAAACGAAATTGAATTTATTCTAATGGACAAGGCGGGTATCATCTAGGACGTTGAGGGTATAAGTAAGGTTCGGAGTAGCGATCACTTGATGGATAGATGCAAGCTAAGGCTGAATCTTAGAAGAAAAAGAACGACACTCGTGAAAACTAAGAAACCCCGCATGAAATCAGTGGAAGCCAGAGAGCCCGACAGCAGAAGTTTAAAATAACTCCTCAAAACAAATTCTCGCTTTTGAACGAGCAGGATGCAGTCAATGTATACAGGCTAAATTACAACCTAGCATTGGCACTTATGAAATAAGCGGCTGCTGTGGAAGATGCAAAATGCAGAAAACAATCGGGAAAACTAAGTCAAAAACGAAGGAAATGATCGATGAACGTAAAAACATAAAAGTGTTCTGTACGGCCGATCGGATTGAATTGGCCGAGTTGTCGAAGTTGATAAAAAGAAATAAAAAACACATTTGTGCTAAAAACATGTCATTGGTCGAAAAAATGCTGCAAATAGGGAGGAGCTTAAAAGGAAGTAAGTGAAAGCTAGCCATCCGCAAATACTGAATTTACGCACGCACTCAGAGACGAGCAAGGTAACTAACGCAGAACTTGGACGAGATAATAAACGTAACAGAACGATTCTATACGACACTACATGCCAGCGATGTTATACAGGGAACAAAGCTCAATGTAAAACTTAACCTGCGATCTGCCACTCATAACTAAAGAGGAGGTAAGAAAAGCTCTCGAGGTTATGAATAGAAGAAAAACTGCGGGTGACGACTGGATAACTGTATTTGTTTTGAAGGAGGCAGGATATATGGTTCTATAAAAACTCGCTATACTATTTTTATTGTTTGAAGATTGGGTGGTGCCCATAGCCAAACAGCACTAGGCCTTCTTGGGTGGTGCCACACAAAAGGACAGGGCGACACACAGATAAACAAACGGTTAAACATGGAGACTGGTTATGAAGTGCAGGGATCACAAAGTAAATAGTACCACCGCACACGCGCGTGCTCGCAGGCACGCACACGCACTCACACACACGTAAGCACGCACGCATGCGCGCACGCACACACACACACACACACACACACACACACCACACACACACCACACATTATACATTTAAGGAATT
>JABSTR010001678.1:0-51640 GCA_013339765.2 Haemaphysalis longicornis
ATTTCTTATTTCCTGAATATCGGCAGCGATATTGCTAAGTTGCTTGGCGAGCGAAGCAACTTGGCGATATTGACCCCACACTGCTTAATCGGGTACGACACTTTCTCGCATCACGCGTCCATTCGTTACTACAAATGACACTGACTCACCTCTGATTTCAGTTGATTCTGGCGTTGCCCAAGGATCTGTCTTGGTCCCTTATTGTTGTCGATTTACGTGAATTACCTGCCTAACAACACATCCTCCCAAATATGCTCTTTTGCAGACGACTGCGCAATATACCGTAACGTTTCAAATTATACCGACACCTTATCCATCCAAGCAGACCTTAACAACATTTCCAGTGGTGTTGCATATGAAAAACGGACCTCAATTGGCGGTGAGATCTTTGAGTGGCGCCCCCTGGCTCTGACGTCGGCTTAGGGATTCGCGCCGCTGTCGTCTGCTACACTCCGCTTGTGAGGGGCAACAGTGCCTGGGCTAGAAATCGCCCGCTTCGTTGCTGTAGTGCGTTAAAAAGCGTATTTCTAGCGACTCAGTTATTTTGCCAGCTTCTGACGCATCTGAATAATTTGAAGCTGTATCCCCACAAGTTTGCACACACACGAAGAGATAGAGAACAACTTTCTTCAGAGTATCGGTCAGAAGATCATGTGTAACTCGTCCTTTCTTGCTTATTCGCGAGGATCAGTGATCAGAGCTTCTCGATAAGTATTCAAAATGCGTAGGCTTTCCTGCAGTATTTTTGAGATGCTCCTATGAAGACTCAACAGTCTAATACTACGTACCAAGCAGCGGCCTCTACACCTCATACGCTCATCGCACAGCAGGAAATAAAGCGGCTTTCTTCTGTGTTTCTTTCGTTGTTGTATTGTATCGGATTAATGTTTCTTGCTTTTTTTCTGCAAAAACACATTAATTTTTCTGCGCCGTCACCAACTTCTTATTAGGAGGTTTCGGGATGTTTGGGAGCTCACAAACGTAGTGTGGATATTTCCTTCATTTTGTATGGCATACATTCCCTTCTTCAGAAATTGGCTTTCATTACGGCTGCGTGCAAGAAGGTGCATATCCGCAGCGTGCTTTGTTTATTCACATGCAAATACAATGAGAAGGTTTGTGCTACGCCACCGCGATCGCGCCCTAAACAACGAGGTCCACAGTACTCGAAGGAGCTTTTGTGCTCCGAATTTCTATCGTAATTATATCGTTATCATAACGAACTGACTCTCAACTCGAACAATGATGACATGATTACGGTGTTGAAAGCATGATATACTCGCTAACTAACGTAATAAATAGTATACCTGCATATATTACAAGACTCGAAACCGAAGAAGAATTATTGCTTTTCAACCCTTCCAGGCGCGAAGAACAAATCCTATTCTACTCGGGATGGCGTTCTATGATTTGAAGAAAATTACTTTTACTCTCTTGTCCTGGACTGAGGACCCGGCCCACTAACCAGATCGATTTATTGTTGAACAAAGTTTTCCCTCCTCCTCCCTTACTCCTCCCCCTCCTCTTGAGTGCAGTTTTCCTATAACGCATATCCGAATATCGGGAAGATATGGCTGTGCAAAATGTCCGAAATATCCCTCCAGGTCTTAACAAACATATATGTGTTACTATAAATTTAACGAAGACGTGACTCGTTTTGCTCGACCTCCGTACTGGTTAGATGCCTGGTATAGAATCAGCACGCGCGTATATACACACTGGGCTATTTGGAACTCAACCTACAGTTTTTGCAGTCTATAGTGCATGTCGGCAAACTTTCATGCCTTGACAACGTAAAGTGATGTGACACAAAACGAGTTCGAGCGTTCGGCAAGGTTGCAAAAACTGTTTTACCTTACATATGATTACCGGGAATCGTGATGCCTTCTGCAAAGACAGCCCTGAAGGCCTAGAATTTGTTTTGGTCTTCCATTTTCGCTGTTGTCGGTTATTAGCAGCTGACTGTTCCTTTTGTTCGAATGCTTACATGAGAAGCTAACCCCTATCTTTGACTCTTCGCGCTCCGCACAGGACCGGCTTCGCAAGGAATGGGGTGGCGCCGGCAATGTTTCTCCCGTAGCGGTATCCAAAACTATACTTTAATTGACACCATGAGCCAGTGTATGCGATTTTAAGCCTATTATTATAATAAAAAGTAACCCACACGCCAATTCTGGTGCGGACAAGCATCAGACGTTGACCGAGCGCAAAGAAACAGCAGGGAGAGCGATCCTGAGTGAAGCAGACGACAAATGCGAGAATCCCTAAGCTGACGTCACGGAGGCGCGCTTCGCAGCGCCGCCTGTGTTCGCGCTCACCGCCGTAACCAACAAGTGTAAATCCACACGTGCTTCCCGTACTAACGTAGAGTGTTCAAGCTATTACCTCAACAACAACTGCCTAGAATCAGACAATTCGTACCGTTACCTGGGCGTCCACATTACTAACACCCTGTCATGGAAACCACATGTAGAATACATAACGGCCAAGCCTAATCGCACTTTAGACTTTTGGACTACGTACGCGCGTCCACAGTTAGAGTATGCATCCGCAATGTGGGACCCAGGCCATGCTACAATAACACACGCAGTCAAAGCCATACACACCCGCTCAGCTGGTGTCACCTTGGACTTCCATCGTGCAGCTAGCGTAACTCTCATGAAAGCCTCGTTACATCTTACACTGCTTGCTACCCACCGGAATCAGTCTCGAATTCTTCTTTTCAACAAGGTATTTTATCCCAACCCTTGTTTACGTTCGTTTTAGATTGGACCTGCACGATTTATATCATCTCGTCGCGATCATTCACAAAACGTCAACGTGCCTCGCTGTAATACATCAATGTACCAACAGTCCTTTTTTTCCCGAACCGGCAGTGAGGGGAATCGTCTAGCAGCCACCCGAACAAGCATACCGACTCCATACTATTAAAAAATGCCTTGTCAGACCGGCTTTAGTTCTTTCATATCACATGCACTTCTCTCTTTTTCTATTTTATTTATAGTATTGTGCCCTCCCCTCTCCGATGTACTGTGAGGGTATTTTATCAATAAATAAATAAATAAGCTTCCGTCACTAGACAGTTTGGCACTGGAGAGGCTTTTGCCCTGCAGTGGGTGTCGATAGGCTTGTGATGATGATGACTAGACAGGGTTCGAGCGCTGAATGTTGCCAGGGTCCGAAGGTGGCGTGTCCGGACCCAGCGATTTTTAGCCCCCTCTGCTGTATAGCCCTGGTCTGACCGCCGCCGTGGTCGGGTGCTCTACAGCTTCTGAGGAATGAGGGCGAAAATTTGCATTCGCAAGTCGTAGGAGATTGTGGCCAACTACTACACCAGGGTGGCCAGATCGTTTTCTGGTGAGGGAGCGCTGTTTGCGTACCAAAGAGCCTTCCCATGGAGCATGGTTGGACCTAACTGGTTTAGCCTCCCAGGTATCCGGGATGATGGTTACTTCGGGAGCAGGAGCATCGGTTGGGCTCAGAAAGCCTGGCTACATTTCGGCGCCACTTCGACTGGCAAACTTCTCTTGCGTTGGCGGGAAGTTCGCGCACTGTTTAAACGCTAGCTGCGCCTCTTTTGAGTTATTTTATAGTCTATACAATGGTGTGGGGGCGGTGTGTTTGTTACGTATTCACGATATGAAAAACCGCGCACAGACGGAAGTAAAGTAGATACGGCATACTACTGACGGCACTCACGACAAACCCGGTGGCTGATCTGTCGTTTTTTTCAGAACCGCACACACGCTGTCGTAAATCATAAGCTCCATGTAGGTAGCTGGAATAGCGGCAACCGCATCACGCACGCTCCTTCATGCCATACCGCGCAGACGGGGGGTCGTTTACCTGCGATGCAGGACGCCGAGAGCTGGTTGATGTCACAACAGCAGCTTTAGATTCAGCTCCGTCAGCGGTCTTCTTTGTTGAGCTCGTCGGCCCGTCTTCTAGGGGGTCGTCTGAGTCCGACCAGGAAGCCGAGTTGAAGGGGGAAGCCCAGCACACGGGGTCCTCCCAGCTGTCAGGAAGGTCGTCTTCCGCGGCTGCAGCCAGTGTCGGCTGCACTTCCGCGCAGCCACTCTGGAGGTCTGTCGAGGAAGAAGGAAGTGCACAAGTGGACATGTAAATGAAGCTTCACAACAGCGTTTCGTCCAGTAGGAAAACGACGTGTTCCTAAAGCGTTGTGCTGCTTGAGCACGCGGACGTGGGTTCGGTTGCCGGCCGCGGCAGCCGCTTTTCTGATGGAGGCGAAAAGCAAAAACGCCCGTGTGTACGAGATTTAGGCGCACGTTAAAGATCCCCAGGTGGTCAATATTAACCCGGAGCCCCCCACCACGGCGCGCCTCACCACCTGCGTTGCGTCGGCACGCTAAACCTATCATCAGAAATTGTGAAATATCTCAAAACGTATACACATGGTATTTCCACGTAATGCATATTTAGCGAAAGATTCCCCTGCAATCATTATAACAGCGTGAGTGGAGATAACTGGTCGAACGAAATTTTGAAACACACAAAAAAAATATAAGAAATATATAAAATAATAACGAGAACTGGCGAACCATGTAACGCCCTGCATTTCCACAATATTACAGATTTCGCGAAAGTTCGAGGTGTAATCGTTATAATAAAGTAAATGGAGACAATTGGTCGAACGACATTTTGAAAAACTAATTAAAAATAAGAAAAATATGTAAAAAACTGCGGGAAATGCCAAAACGTCTAACGCATGGCATTTCCACAATGATCCAGATATCGCGATAGTTCCACCTGTAATCGTTATATATTACTGTCTAATGTAACCCATGCATCTAACGAAATTGTGAAAAACTAAAAAATAAGAAAAATATAAAGAAAACGCGAGATATCAAACCGTATAACGCGTGGAATTTCCACAATAATGCAGATTTCGCGAAAGTTCCAAGTGTAGTAATCGTTATAATAACGCAAAAGGCCGAGCGAAATTGGTCGAGCGAAATTTTGAAAAAATAAAAAACAAGAGAAATATTAAAAAAATTAGGGGAAATGTCAAGACGTCTAACGCATGCCATTTCCACAATATCGCAGATATCGCGATATTTCCACGTGTAATCGTTATAACAGCGTAAATGAATGCTTGATCGAGCGAAATCTTGAAAAACTAAAAAATAAGAAAAATATACTATTGTCACGAAGCCAAAGATGCCGCAGTTGTCTTGAAGGAGCGAACTTGTGCTCCGCTAAAAACTCAAAATTCTTTGAGTTGTATAGAAGCGGCGAAGCAGCAGTCAACAAAGGGAAGTGCGCAGGCGAGTGTCGGCGGATGGAATGCCGCGGCATCTGCTCCACCGGCATTTATCTTTGGACGCGAGCGTTTCTCGAACCGTCGATTTACATCCAGAATACTAGATCAAAAAAGATTATTCTAGGCTGTTGACGTTAGTTCGAAATGCTCTCCCTATCAAAAGAGATACCACGTGTGGCATAGAAATAACGAATGGAACACGCGCTTCCCTCAGCACACACGTAACAAAGAACGGCGCAGCCTGGCGGTAAGAGCAAAACATAAATAAATAAACCCAACGCATGGTTCGCGGCAATGTAATTACGAAAAGTGGCGAACTGTGTAAAAAAATATTAAACAATTACGGGAAAGGTCGAAACGTCTCACGCATGGCATTTCCAGATATCGCGATAGTTACACCTGTAATCGTTATAATAATGTAAATGGAGATAATTGGCCGAACGACATTTAAAACTCAGCAAGTAAAAAAAATATAAAGTAATTACGAAAACTGGCCAAATGCGTGGCGCGCTGCATTTCCACAATAATGCCGATTACGGGAAAGTTCCAAATGTAATCGCTATCATCACGTAAATAGAGATATTTGGTCGAACAAAATTTCCAAAATCGGAAAAATCAGAAAGATTTTTAAAAATTACAGAAAATCTCAAAACGTACTATAACGCATGGCATTCCACAGTAATGCAGATTCCGCGAAAGTTTCGCCTATAATTGTTATAACAGCGTAAACTGGGATAAGTGGTCAAACGAAATTTTAAACAACTAAAAAATATAAGAAAATATAAATATTTGCGAAAACTCGTCAACATTCTAACGCTCTGCACTACCAGAATTCTGCAGATATCGGGAAAGTTTCAAATGTAATCGTTATAATAACGTATATTGGGATATTTTGCCGAACGAAATTTTCAAACACTAAAAAATAGGGAAAATATTAAAAAATCACCGGAAATGTCAAAACTTATAACGCATGGCATTTCCACAATAATGCAGATATCGCGAAACTTCCGCAACAAGATTTTAAAAAACTGATTTAAAAAATGATGATGATGATGATGGTTGGGTTTTTATGGCGCAAGGCCGACTAAGGGCAAAGAGCGCCAGAGAAAAGGTTATTTAATGAAGTGAAGTGGTTACCACAAAAAGGTAGGTAAACCGAACATAGTAAAATCAGTTAAAGATAATGGTGATCGCTGGTGTATGGGGCCAGTTTTGATTCTGCGTGATAGGAAATGAGGTTTAAAAACTTAACGTCTGACAAATACTCAAACTCACGTGTCACGGAAACCATGGCATTGTCACCCAGAAACAGCGATGGATGTAGGGGAATATGTTGTCTGTAGAGTTCTCTGAAGTGTTTGTGTCGTGTTGTGTGAAGTGCCTTGCATGTGATTAGTATGTGCACTACGGATAGGGCCTCTCCGAAACTGCTGCACTGGGGTCTAGAAGATCCCGTCAGCAGATACGAGTGCGTCGCATGGGTGTGCCCTATCCGCAGCCTACCCAAGGCGACTTCCGTGTGTCTGTTGTGTGAGTCAGCTATTTACCGTCCCAAGTGTGGCTTTATTACATGTAGTTTGTTGTCTGTCTGCGTTCCAGTGGGTTTGCCATGTTCTGCGCAAGTGTTGTCTTATGTGTGGCTTGAGGTCTGTATATGATACAGTTGTTATGTCTACAGTGTTCCTGAGTGCAGCAGCAGCGGCCCTCTCGTCTGCCAACTCGTTCCCAGCTATCTCAGCGTGTCCTGGGACCCAGCAGAGCAGCAGCTCATGCTTTTGCGCATACACAGACATGATAGTGCTGAATACAAGACTATGTGGTTTTTTTAGGGTATATGCAATGATAGTGCGCGAACAACACTAAAGGAATCTGTGTAGATGATAGACTGCGGAATTTGATTTTGAAGTATGTGTCGTACAATCAGTAAAATTCCATACGCTTCTGTTGAAAAAATTGTTGTGTGCACGCTCATGGCTCTGGCTGCATTGAAATTCGGACCATGATCAGCGCAGGAGACCATTGTGGAGGACGCTCATGGTTCTGGCTGCATTGAAATTCGGACCATGATCAGCGCAGGAGACCATTGTGGAGGTTTTAGAAAAAATTCACTGTAAAGTCACTGTAAAATTCTGCAAGTGGATAATTAAACTGCAGAGACAGAAAGTGCTGCAGTTTTGCAGCTCGCGGTACCCGATTTTTGTCAAGTTTTATAAAAGAAACGTCACAGGA
This sequence comes from Haemaphysalis longicornis, assembly GCA_013339765.2. Classification (NCBI taxonomy): domain Eukaryota; kingdom Metazoa; phylum Arthropoda; class Arachnida; order Ixodida; family Ixodidae; genus Haemaphysalis; species Haemaphysalis longicornis. The sequence continues at coordinate 7,511 of JABSTR010001678.1, forward strand.
CACAGGGCGAACTTGCAAAGGCGGTAAAATGTTTGAAAAGGGTGACCTGCACACATCTAAAAACGAAGCGCTGAGATCCGAGGCTCGCTCTCTCAATCTAAGTGAAAAGGGCAGAGAAACAGATGGGCGATTTACAAAGAGCACAGATGTGGATGTGTTGTTAAAGACAGGATAAAAAGGATGGTTATTCAGCGATGAAAATTTTAAGCATAAAGTAAGTACATATACGTCCGTTGGTTCGCAAGGCTCCACTTGATACACTCGACATACAGACTGTCGACAGGGCTAGTGCGAAAAGCACCCGACGCAAGCCGTAGCCCCGAGTGCAGCACTGGGTCAAGCATTCGCAACGCTGTTTTCGTCGCCGACCCATATACTACACTGCCATAGTCTAAACGAGAACCAACCAAAGCAGTATAGAGCCGTAGTAGCAGTTCTTCGTCAGCCCCACAGGATTGGTGGGAGAGAACCTTCAGATGAGTGGGTCCGGTTGCGGCATGGAGCGCAGCTGCTACATCTTTGTGTTTATCTTGCAGATCGCCGCATGTTCCGGTAGCCACTATCTACATGACGGTACTCGTCTGGCGCAACGACAGGGCAGCCACTTAGACTGCCTTGACCATGTCAACGACATTACAGCCACGTGCCGCCTACTACGTCATCAAGAAACGCCACCGCACATGGATCAACTGGATTTGCGCAGCACCGCTTCTGATGGGAAACCTACGGGAGCGACCTCTACATGGGCATCGTGGCCTATAAAGCCGACGCACAGGAGTCGGCTCTTCAGTGGGTCCGGTTGCGGCATGGAGCGCAGCTGCTACATCTTTGTGTTTATCTTGCAGGTAGGCCAAAAATACAATTACAAGTGCTATAGAAATGATAATCGTTTTCTATTGCCGTTACCGGACCCAGAGTGTTTTTGTGATGCTCTTTGTGGCACTGTGCATAACTTGAAACTACTGTTATTGCTGTCTGGAGTCATTGAAGTCAATCCTGGCCCCGATGATGAAAGTAAGGCCGAACGAATGTTGGCAGACTTATTGGCAGGTAAAGCACGCATTAGTCAAGAAATAAGCGCTCTCACTCAAAAAGTTGCTTCATTCGATGAACGCCTAGTCAACGTAGAGTCATGGGCCGCATCGACTAGCAATGTCGCTGCTAAAGTGCAGGAGTTAGAGAGTACGGTTGCAAAACTTCATAGCGTCGTCAGCGAACTGGACAGGAAAAATGATGATTTAGAAAACCGGTCCCCGCAGAAAACAAACCTAGTAATACATGGCTTCCCTGAATCGCCTGACGAAAATCCAGAAGCGCTCACTGTTTTGGTGGCCAAAATGATAACAGATAAGCTAGAGGTACAGTGCGACAACATTGAAGGCTGCCACAGAGTCGGGTCGCACAACGAGGGCCAGATAAGACCAATAATCTTGAAATTTCTGGATTTCAGAACAAAGACTAATGTTTTGAAGAATGCGTATAAACTAAAGGGATCCGACACTTATCTTCATGAAGATTTCTCGGCAAGGGTACGGAATCTGCGTAAGTTATTGTGGCAGCACTCCGCAGATGTAAGAAAAAATGGACGTAAAATACGACTTCACCGCGACTGCATTGTGGTAGATAGCGTTCGATACACATGGGATGACGCGAAGTCCGCTATCGTTAAGGCCCCACAAAATGTGCTCTCAAATAGTACCGGCTTCACTACTGCTGGAGCGTCGGGAAACGCGCTCGAAGAAAGCACTGGCAATCCATCAGCTCATTAGAACCTTTGACGCTTTTGAATGTAAACGCGCGTAGCTTAGTCAATAAAATTACTGACTTTCACTGGCTCGTAGAATGTTACCACCCTTCAGTCATGTGTGTGACGGAAACTTGGCTTAATGACTCGATTGATGACGGGGAATTTACTCCGTCTGGATACCTAGTCCTGCGAAAAGACAGAAGTGCTGGGCGTAGCGGGGGTGTGGCGCTATTCATTCAGAATAACATCGAATTTTGCTTGCTTCCTGATCTACCCGAAACATAATCAATTTGGTGCAAGGTTAAATTTAAAGACTTGGCTATAGTTATAGGAGGAATATACCGTTCTCCGAATTCCAGTGATATATTTGGCCTTGTTATTGATTACCTCGCAGAACACAGGTTCTACGAATCTAGGCTTGTGATCACTGGTGATTTCAATACCCCCTGCATTGATTGGAAGAATCTTACCTCAACTGGCCGCGAAAAATTGATCTGTGACACTTTAATTAACATAGCAGTATCCTATGACCTAACCCAAGTAATAGAGGCCCCAACGCGAGAAAATTCCCTCTTAGATGTTGTCTTCGTCAGTGATGACCTCCTGCGGGGTGGTGTCAAACAACAAATAGTTGAAGGTGTGTCAGACCACCGGGCTGTCCTAGTAGACTTCAACGTCACGTGTGAGCAGAGCAGGCCATCCTACAGAACTGTGGCCGACTTCAGCCGCGCTGACGATGCTTTAATTGTTTCTACTCTGGCTTCTTATTTTGACAACTTTTTATTTTCTAGCTCGAGTCTGTCGGTCGATGCTTTGTAGAATAAATTCTGCAATATTGTCACTGAATGTATGACGAAATTTGTTCCAAACAAATGTGTCAAACGCCACCCAAAACGCCCCTGGTACACCCGGGAAATTGTACAGCTTATACGTCGTATCAAGCGGTCACGCAGGCGCTGTCCACCAGACGATCGAAATCAAAATGGCCAGTTATCTTGTATGAAATCTTCCTTAAAGGCTAAGATGAAGGAGGCAAAAGAATTTTATTACAACCACACGCTATCGACATTCATGGAAGATAACCCTTCAAAGTTTTGGAAGACGATTTGCCCCATCCGCAGCGATGCACAGTCTTTCTTCATCGACGATCAACCATGCTCTGATGCCAGTGTTATCTCCGAGGCCTTTAATAATTTTTTCAAATCCGCGTTTGTCTCTGAAAATGGCGTAATCCCTAACTTTCATGCTCCCACTGATTTAACGGTGTTTCCTCACCTAGAGATTAGTTCCGCTGGAGTTCGTAAACTCTTATTAAGCATAGACACAGGGAAGAGCACCGGCCCTGATAGCATTCCCAACCTTATTTTGAAAAGGTACTCTGAGTGGTCTTCCCACTATTTAACCGTTATTTTCAGATCTCTTGAGTCAGCATCTGTCCCTGGGGTGTGGAAAATAGCCAATGTAGTACCGGTGTTTAAAGCTGGCTACAAGCAATTAATTCCAAATTACAGGCCAATTTATTTATTCATTTACGCTAAAGGCCCTTACGGGCGTTACATAGGGGTAGCAATGAAAAAAAGAACACATTGCAACATTAAAACAGCAACATCCAAAAAAATGCGAATACAAATACATTCATGTCGAAATGCATAGTTTCAAAAAAAAGGTACACAAAAGGCGAACAACAGTTATCCAATTCCTAAAATGCGAGGGTTAAAAAATGACCCAGGTTCAAAATAACAGAAACATCGAACATTGAACCAATCTAAGAGGTTCAAAAATGACACAAACACTGAAAAATGATTCATACATTGAGGAATAACTGCAACTCTTTGATAAATGAGTCGTGATTACTGAGGGTGACGATGTTACCTGGGAGCTGATTCCAGTGACGAATAGCAAGTAAGAGTGGCGAAAAGAAAAATAGGTTGGTACGCGCGAATATTCGTTGAACTTTTAATGCATGATCTAAACGGGAAAAAACGCGACCAGCGGGTCTTATGTGCGAGGCAGCGAAAGAAGACTGGCTGTGGTATGGCCTATGAAAAACCGATAAAAGACTATAATGCCGGCGTTGTTGTAGAGGTGGTAAGTTCAGGGATTGTTTCATTTCTGTTATACTTGATGTTCGTGAGTAGTTCCTGAGAATGAATCGGGCAGCTTTATTTTGGAGTGCCTCAAGTTTATTTACGAGATACGACTGATGGGGGTTCCAGATTAGCGCTGCATATTCAATCTTTGATCGAACAAGTGTTTGGTAGGCCAGAAGCTTTGTGGATGTGTTAGCTGAATGCAGATTGCGCCTAATGAATCCGAGTGATTTAGAAGCTTTGCTGGTTATTGTATCGATATGGTGATTCCAGGTTAGATCAGACGTTATGTGGACCCCCAAGTATTTTACCATGGTTACGGTTTGTACAGGCATACTATTGAGAAAATAGTGACGGTGCTCAGACGCGCTAGTTTTGGTAAATGTTATGGCGTTAGTTTTGGGCACATTTACTTCCATCTTCCAATCCCTACACCATTTCGTCAGTTGATTAAGTCTGCTTGCAAGGATAGAAATCTTGGGGTTTTTAATTTGCTTATAAATGACGCAGCCATCCGCAAATAATCGGATAGTAGAAGAGATATTAGTGTTAATGTCATTGATATATATTAAAAATAAGATAGGACCCAAGACTGAGCCCTGTGGAACACCGGAAGTTACTTGAGCTAAAGAGGAGGAATGATCATTAATGGTTACTGACTGAAACCGATGGGTTAGGAAGTTCTTAATCCACCTGTTAATCTTAGGGTTGATATTAAGAGCAGAAAGTTTTTCCATTAGACGGATGTGAGGGACTTTGTCGAAGGCCTTGGCGAAATCTATGAATATAGCATCTATTTGTGAGGACGAATGTACTGCATTATGGAGATCAGTCATTAATTCGAATAACTGAGTTTCACAAGAACGGCCTCTCAAAAAACCATGTTGATTAGAAAAAAAGAAGCTCTGTTTTGTTAGGTAGCTCATTACGGCAGATGATATTATGTGTTCTAGAAGTTTGCAAACTATGCTGGTTAAGGAAATCGGTCTGTAGTTAAGAGGCACAGATGGGTTGCATGACTTGAAGATGGGGATAACACGGTCAATTCTCCAAGCAAACGGTACGCATCCTGTGTCTATCGATTGCTGAAATAAAGCAGCTAAGATCGGGATATGACCACTTTAGTAATTTTTATTAGTTTGGTGCATATTTCATCGGGGCCTGGTGCAGAGTTGGTCGGGAGTCTATCAATGGCTGCAGCAATACCCTCCTGAGTGATAAGCAAGTCATCCATTGCTGAATCTAATGACTCTAAAGTAAGAGTGGCTGGTAATGGGCTTTCATTTGTAAACACAGAACAAAAACAGGATTGAATTCCTCTGCAGCCTCTGATGAGGAAAGGTTTGTACCATTTTTAGACAATGATATGAACGATGATAATGAGTACTTTGGATTTATCACTTTCCAAAATTTTCTCGTGTTGGTCTGCAGTAGGTTTGTTATATCGTTGCTGAAAAATTTTTCCTTGGCTGCCTCGATTTCTGCTTTGCACAGTTTAGAGTGTTCTTTGTAGCGCTTCCAGTCATCGGCTGAATCAGATCGTCTGGCCTTGGAATAAAGTCGCTTTTTCCTATTGATGCAGCGTTTAACGCCGGTCGTAAACCAGGCGCTTTGCGTCGATGACGTGATACTGATTCTTGGAACGTATTTTTCTTTCAGTTCCAGAAGCTTATCCCGAACAATTTGCCAGTTTCATTTGCATTTCTGAGAGCAAAGGAAGTGAAGAACTGCGCGGAAAATGATAACAATTCGGTTTCTATCATGGCGCGGTTCGCGCGGCTGTAATCAAAAATTGTTTTCGTTTTATTCTCGGTTTTGGAGCTTTCCAATGTTACCTCACAATGCACTACGTTGTGATCGCTGATGTTATCTAAAACATGTACGAGCATATTGCTTGGTTCTGTGGTCAGCACAAGATCGAAAATTCTGTCGACACGTGTAGGCAATCTGACCATTTGACTCAAACCAAAGGCAGACAACACATCGAGAAATTCTTGACATTCATGCCTTTTTGTGCTGCCATGTGGTATGCCTGACCGCCAATCAATCCCTGGGTAATTGAAGTCTCCAGCAAGAATTATTGGGTATTTTGGGTACTTGTTTTGTATAAAGCACAGCGATTCGTTTAAGTGCTCAATAAATTCGGGGGAAGAATCTGGCGGACGGTAGCAGACCCCGACAGCACAACGCACAGAGGCAGATACGCGTACTATCACCCATAGGATCTCTATACATGAAATTGTATCGACTAAATGGGCTTGCAAATTCTTTTTAACGGCCACAATAACACCACCACCGCGATACACTGTTCTATCTTTCCTAAATACAGAAAAGTGTTTAGCCAATGACAACTCGCAATCACTAACATCAGAGGAAAGCCACGTTTCAGTTCCAAGCAAAATATCCGCCGAACATGATTCAGTGAACGAGCATAGGAGGTCCTGTTTATTAAATAGGCTGCGAAAAGTTGCCAGGAGGATTGACAGCTTTGATGACGAACGATTTTTCAGTCACTTTTCTTTAGCAGCCGTGGCGCTTGACCCGTCTAAAAGTGTCTCACCCTGTTCCGTAGCATATTTCATTAATATGTACATGCTGTAAGCTATTAGAGCATATTATTCACAAGCACATTGTCCAGTACCTGATCAGTGAAAACGGTGTGCTAACACGGCGTCAGCACGGGTTCCGCGCAGGACACTCTACCGTCACGCAGCTACTAGAGTTCACACACGACATTGCTTCAGAACAGGGGTTAAATTGATGCGATATTCATTGACTACTCTAAAGCGTTCGATAAGGTCTGTCACCGAAAACTTCTGCACAAATTACAAACACTTCTTGGAAACAGCCCATTGCTCTCATGGTTAGAAGATTATTTGCACTCAAGATCACAGTTCGTTACATTTAACAACAGGCGGTCATCACGAGTGCAAGTTTCATCAGGCGTGCCACAAGGCTCGGTTCTTGGGCCGTTATTATTCATTATTTACATTAATGACGTCGTTGAAATTACTTGTGCCACGCCTGTTAAATTGAGGTTGTACGCGGATGACTGTGCTTTGTATTGCAATGTTAGAAACTTTGAAGATCAGCGGTGTCTGAATGATGTGTTTACCAAGTTTTGCGCATGGAGCCGGGACTGGCTAATGGAGATTAATTTTAACTAAACAGTTGCGATGACTTTCTCTAACAAAAAACAGCCTTGTTATTTCACTTACGGTTACGCAGGACAACGATTAACTAATGTCGATGAGTTTAAATATCTCGGTGTCACTTTTACACCAACCCTGAAATGGAGCAAACACATCAACCTTATCTGTGTGAAGGCGCTCCGGAAGCTTGCCTACTTAAAACGCACTCAAAAATTCTACTCCACCTTGTAAAATAACTGCTTACAAAACCCTTATCCGTCCAGTACTTGAGTACGCTTCAGTTGTATGGCCGCCTTACTTAAAATGTGATATTGGTAAAATTGAATATGTTCAAAAGAAGGCAATTAGGTTTATACTCCGTCGCTACGATCGCAACTTTTCCCCGACATTTCACGCTGAGCAACTGTCACTTCGGCCCTTATCTCACCGGCGTGATTGTGACAGGATTGCTTTGATGCACAAGATTGTAGATGGTTCCACTTGTTTAGCCGCACCAATTTCCTTCGTACATTGCTCGCGGCGGCGCAACAAGACGCACAGATCCTTTGAACATTGTCCCCTTTAGAGCGCACTTGGATTCTTTTAGGTATTCTTTTTTTTTCCGCAAACAATTGAACGATGGAAAAATCTTGAGCCATCCCTCCGACGTTTGCCCGCTGAACTGTTCCTGAAATACTTGCCTGAACATGTTCCATGATACTATGACTTTTAGGTGGTTTTTCATGTGTATATATGTGTGATGTAACATTTTTGTTAGACCTGTACATTTTACAGTCTTTATTACTTGTATCTATCGTGTATGTGTATTTCATGTAACTTTTCCACTCCTGCTATGTCTCTCGTTGAGACAGCAGTATTTGTAAATAAATAAATAAATAAATAAATATTGTTACAGTGTGTCAGTAGCCAAACAATATTCATTGTTTTCAGACATTTATGCTTAGGTTTCCTGATATGTGGGATGTATGCGAGTTTGTCGTTGAACACCACACCTAAAAATTTGTGATCCTTGTTCACAGGAAGCGACATGCCATTAGGAGTAATGTCTGGGTTTATATGGACCCCGCGCTTCCTGGAGAACACAACGCAGGAGCCTTTTTACAGGATTCTATTTAAAAGCATTCTTGTCTGCCCAGCCGGTAAGTTTCTTGACGCCGAGCTGGACTTGACGTTCGCATGTTGACATATTACATGATTTAAAAGATATCTGCACGTCATCTACATACATGGAATAAGAGATTGTTGGTCAGTGCTTTTCCAAGAGAGTTCATCTTTAATATGAAGAGAGTGCAACTCAACACGCCACCTTGCGGCACGCCATTTTCTAGGACGTGAACATTTGAGAGTGCACACCCAAGTCTTACTCGAAACGTTCTCTCTGACAAGTAACTAACAAGGGTGTTCAACATGTTGCCAGAAACACCGAATGACTTGAGGTCACTAAGGATCCCATAACGCCAAGCGGTGTCGTAGGCCTTCTCGAGGTCGAAAAACACAGTTTAACCGTACTGCTTATGCACGAAGGCATCCTTGATGTATGAGTCAAGTGCTACCAGTTGATCGTTCGTCGATCGCCCCACCCTGAAGCCTGCCTGGCAGCTCTCGAGAAGACCGTTGTACTCAAGGAGGTACACGAGCCTGAGATTGATCATCTTCTCGAAGAGCTTGCACAGGCAGCTCGTCAAGGACGGTAGCTTGAGGGGACGACGGGTCCTTTCCCTCCTACAGGAAAGCTACAACAATAGCCTCCTTCCAAGAGTTTGGAATGTGCCCCGAAAGCCATATCTTGTTATATAGGTGTAAGAGTGTTAGAAGAGTGTCTGCGTGCAAGTGTTATATCATTGTGTATGTGATGTTGTCTTCTTTTCGGCAGTTTCTTTATGTTTCATGAAAGTGTTTGTGTAGTGTGCTGAACTGGACACGTGTTGGAAGTGTTGTGCGAGGGCGTCAGCCTGGTCTTCGAGTGTGTCCCCTGTTGTGCTGACCAGAGGCAGGCTGTGTGTTTGTTGTCCTTTGAGTTTGCGTATTCTTGTCTATACTTCCCGTGTGCCTGTGTAGGAGTATTGATGTTATGAAGGAACGCCAACTCTCTCGTTTTGCTTCATGGCGCACACGTTTTCCTAACGCCTTGATCCGTTTGAACAAAATGAGGTTACCCGACGTGGGGTACAGACGAAGGATAACCCACGCCTTGTTCTCGGCCTCTCGCGCCCGCCTGCAGTCCTCATTCCACCACGGCCTCCACTGGTTGCGCGGGGCACCAGAGGCGTGGGGAATAGACTTTTCGGCAGCGTCGAAGATGTGCGCCGTGAGCAGTTGGGTAGCTTCTTCAACGTGTAGGTGTCCTGTGGATGTGTGGTGTAGTTTGGATGTCTCTATAAATGTATTCCAGTTAGCTCTTGCTTCATGAAACCTTTTATGGGAAGATGGACTGCTCGGGCCTGTACCTATATGCGTTACTGAAGTGGGGAAATGGTCACTACTATATCGGGTCCTGTGCCCACACCCCACTTCAAGACATGGAAAGAGAATTGCAGAACCAATAGCCAAGTCAAGATGTGAGTATGTGTTGTGACCTATGTTATGGTATGTAGGCTGTTTATTGTTGAAAAGGCATGCTCCATGAAGATGTTAAGGAACTTCTCTATCAGGCGACCTCGGGCATCCGTGCTGAGAAGAGCCCCAAAGAGAGTTGTGAGCATTAAGGTCGCCTGTTAGAATGTACGGTTCGGGCAGCTGGTCAACCAGCGCCTCGAAGTCAGAGCTCAAAAGTGTAATATCAGGAGGAATGTATATAGAGCATACCGTTATCAACCTATTAAATATTATTAAGCGTATTGCTACAGCCTCAAGGACGGTGTTCAAGGTGATAGGGTGGCATGCTAAGGATTTGCGGGCGATTATGGCCACACCGCCAGAAGAGTGTGTGCAGCCAACCCTGTTCTTTCTGTATACCAGGTAACTATTGCAAGAAATTTGTGTGCTTAGAATTCAGATGTGTTTCCTGGACACACACTAAACTTGGCTGATTGGCATGCAGAATCTCATGCACGTCGTCAAGATTATTCAGAAGGCCTCTGCAGTTCTATTGAACTATGTTTTCTCTTCCCATTATTTAGTGTGAGAGCTACTGGAGTGTGTATGTTTATGTGTCGTATTTCGGGGCTGTGACTCTTGGATTGGGCTTTTTGGGCCTTTCTGTAGGCTTGGACGTCGGAGGCCGATCCTTGCGCTGCGTTGCAGGCAAGAATGGCACGACGTCCATCTCGTCGTCCGATGTCCAGGGTGTACCCGTCGAACCGGGCCCCCCGGACTTGGCCCCCCTTCGAGGGCCCTTCGTTTGACCCGCCACCGCCGCAGGTATCGGAGGCACCAGAAGCCGCACGGGCGGTGCGGTGGCGGTGGGAGCCGGTGCGGAGCCCGTGGTGTCCATGGCACCCTCCAACGGGACCAAGGGGGGTGGCACCAAGTCCGACTCGCGGCACTGGGTCCCCGCCGAAACTGGACACAGCTCCGCCCCCCGGCGAGCGGCGTCGGCGTACCTCCCCAGAGGGAAAGAGGCGAACCTCTTCCGCGCCTCTGGGAAAGTGATGTTTTCAGTGACCTTGATGTTAATGAATTTCTTTTCTTATTAAAACTTTTCGCATTTTCTGGAGTAGGCCGCATGTGGACCCTGGCAGTTTACACAAAGAAATTGTTGTACGTTGCAGTTTTCGCCCGGGTGATCGTGCTGGGCGCATTTTGCGCAAGTAAGTCGGCCGCGACAGGTGTTTGTGCCGTGCCCGAACCGTTGGCACTTGAAACAGCGCCGTGGGTTCGGAATGTAAGGCCGGACTGAACAACGGATGTAACCTGCGTTGATGAGTTCTGGAAGGGTCGACTTGTCGAAGGTTAGGATGAGGTGCTTTGTCGGTATTTGTTTATCGTCTCTGCGGATGGTCATGCGCCTGACCGCTGTTACGCCCTGACTACGAAGGCCCTCCAGCTGGTCAGCTTCAGATTCATTGATTCGTTCATATTCGGAAATCATGCCCTGGGAGCTGTTTAGGCTCCGGTGGGGTGTGACTTGGACTGCAGATCGGCGATGCGGCTTTGTGCAAATAGTTTGTCAGCCTGATCCTGGCTACTGACCTCAACAAGGATTTCACCGATTCTTTGCTTTTTGGCCGTATACGACTCTCCAATGATACCCTCAAGAAACTTTGAAATAAGAAATACCGACTCTGAAGCAAGAGGTTGTGATTGGTCTACTGATTCCATCACGATGAAGCGAGGATAGTTGTTCGGTTTTGGAGGACTCAAGTTAGGAAGTGGTGAGAATGAAGCTTCGGTGCGGCCCCTTTTCGGGGGGGCCGATTACGTTTGGGGGGGGGGGGGTTGGAAAATGCCATATGATACATTGGAAAGCAGGGAGACGGGGGTACTTTCTTCGTCTGCCTTACCCTGATAGCAGCAGAGGTCCTGGAGCTCCCTGCCTCGTAGACAGACAGGGAGCCCATCTGCCGGAGCTTGACGTGGGCTCCGACGGCCACCGTTTATTACCCATTACCACGGTCGGTTACAGCGTGAGTGTGGGGGCTCGGGGTCCGCGGTGTTGCCAACACCGTCACCAAGATGACTCAAGGTGCCCCGTGCGGGGGATTTTAATAAACTAAAAAAAAACAAGAAAAATTGTAAAATATCCACGAAAACTGGCCAACCCTGTAACGCGCTGCATTTCCACAATAATGCACATTCGCAAAACTTCCAAATGCAATCGTTATAATCACGTAAATGGAGATAATTGGTCGAACGAAATTTTGAGAAACTAAAAAAATAAGAAAAATATTTAAAAAGTACGGAAAATGTCAAAACGTATAACGCATGGCGTTTACCCAATATTAATAAATGAATAAATAAATATTGCAGGTTTCGCGAACATTTCCCGTATAATCGTTACAACAGCGGAAATGAAGATAATTGGTCGAACGAATTTTTGGAAAACTAAACATTAAGAAGAATAAAATAGTTCCGTAAAATGGCGAGCCGTTTGACGCCTTGCACTTTTGCAAGAATGCAGACTAGAGCAAGTTCAACCCGTATTCGTTATAATAGCATAAAAGGAATTAAAAAGGTAGTGGCGCGAAATTTCGCAAAAATAATAAATAACAGAAATGTGAAAAATACTGAAAATGGCAAACCGTATAACGACCTGCATTTCGACACCAATGCCGATTCTGAGGAAGTTCCACCTATAATCTTTATATTAGCGTAAATTAGATAATTGGTACAGGAAACTTGGAACACAAAAAATAAGAAAAGTATAAAATAAATACGGAAAATGGCTAACCGTGCAAAGCCCTGGATATGCATCATAATGCAGGTTTTCCGAAAGTTCCAAATGTAGTCGTTACAACAGCGTAGATGGAGATAATTGTTGCAACGAAATTTTGAAGAACTAAAAAATAACAAAAATATGGAGCAATTAGGGCAAATAGGAAGTTTGTTTCGTTATGTTTCGTTAATATGGACCCCGTTAATATTGACACCCCGCAATATGGACGAAATTTTCGGCGACCGGTCTCTCACCATGCAATTCTGCGCCGTTAATATAGAAACCCGCAGTCCGGACTATGGACGGGTATTTCTGGGACGAAACGAGTAATTACAGGCCTTTTTGTCTCGTTATTACATGGACGCGGGTCCACAAAGCAAATAATAGAAAAAAATGACTAGTGGCACCCAGAGTGTCCAGCGGGTACAAGGAGTTCACTGTTTGACGACCCGCAACCCCCCCCTGCACCCCCCGGACCACGTGGCCTGACGCTGCTGTTCGGATCCCTTCAAAAGGACGACGAAGGCGCTTCCGTGATCACTTGGCAGCGGAGGCAGCCAGCGAGCAGTGCAAAGGATTAACTGCCCAGCTTAATCCACAGATTGGCATTTTTTTCCTTTGTTTCCTTTCGTTGTTCACAGCCTTCTCTGCCTAAGTGTTGTGAAATTGCTGTCTAAATTGCCGCGTTTTTGTGTTAGTCTTGACTATGGCCAGGGGAAATCATTAACCTTAAACGAGAATTGCGGAAGGAGATAAGGGAACTGAAAAACAGCGTTGAATTTGTAACTAAGGGGTAGGGTAAGCTCAAGAAGGAATGGCTTGATGATAAAACGGAAAACGTGGCACTGAAAGCCTCTCAAGACAAAATGGCACAAGAACTCGAATGCTTGGACGCACGGTACGCGCAGGCAATATGCGTCTTAGCGCTCAAGAACAATATTCTAGGAAGAAAAACGTGTAAATCAAGAGAAATCCACGCGAGACGCATGAAAACCTTGTAGACGTGCTTGCCAAGGGCGCTGCTCTTCAGGAACCAATCAAGGCTGACGGTATAGAGGTTTGTCAAGGAGTTCCTACACTGCAAAATTCTACTAACGCAAATGAAGGTGAAGGTTCGGAACAGAACATTGTAATAGTCTTCAAACACCAGACCAAACGGGATGCAGTCATGTTGAAAGCACGGAAAATTGGGTTCGCAACCGATGAACTGGGGTATGTCAACGAACATCTTGATATTTAGATTGTAGGGTTTAACGCACCGACGCAACGCAGGCGATGAGACGCGCCGTAGTGGAAGGCTCCGGATTGATTTTGACCACCTGGGGTTCATCTTTAACGTGCGCCGAAATTTCGTACAAATGGGCGTTTTTGCTTTTCGCCTCCATCAGAAAAGCGACCGCCGCAGCCGGGAATCGAACCCGCGACCTCGTGCTCAGCAGCGCAACGCAATATGCCACTGAGGCACCGCGGTGGGTTCAACGAACATCTTTGCCCACAAATGAAGAAACTGCTCGGCATGACCATTGCAAGGAAGCGGGAACTGAACTAGCGCTACGCATGGGCAGTCGGTGGAAAAGTATATGCCCAGCAGCCGGAAAAGTCACGCGCCATCTAGATTACTTGCGAAGATGACCTGGCAAAGATGCGCAGTGCCGTTCGCGCCACTTAGCGCAATGTAATCAACAGTACAACCCCAAACATTGTTTTTCTACGATGGCAGTCATTAAAGATATTACGCAAGCTCTCGATGGTAGCTATTTAGCGTTTCTACACTGCAATGCGCAGTCTGCTCGAAATAAATGTGACGCATTAACGACTCTCTACAGTGAAATATGCTGCCCACTTCAAGCGATAATGATAACGAGACGTGGTACACGTGTGGAGAGGAAGTGCTAAGACTTCCAGGCTTCCGAACCTATTTCTTAGACAGAATAAATCGGCGTGGTGGTGGTGTGCTTCAGTTGGTGTCTGACGAAATTGCTTGTAGCATTGTCACAGACTTTTCGGTAGTAACACCAGACATCGAAGTTGTAACACTAGCGTATACGAATTCTCTCTTTGTTAATATTTACCTTCCACCGGACGGGAAAATTGATGTCCATTGATTTTTGAAAATATACTCAGCCACGTAAGCTCTGAAAACCACGATGTTATATAGGTGGTGACTTCAATATCAACCTACTCAAGAACACTGCCAAAACACGTGAATTCGAGGTTTTCCTGATATCGTTCTGCTGCGAAAATTTAATAAAAGAACCTACGCGCATACGCGGCGACTCTGAAAGGCTCGATTTATTTGTTACAAAGAACCCGACAAAATGCTAAAAAATCTGGCACAATTATCACCGATCTAGGTGATCACCTTCCGATTTACATGTTCTACAAGCATCCTGTAAAGTACGTAAGTTATGCGCGTCCTCCTCAGTCGCACATTGTACAAGATATCACTTCAAAAACTCTAGCTGCCTTCCGAATGAAATTGAATTTCCTGACTAGCGCACTGTATTCCAATGCACTAGTTCTGACACTTCCTATGACATGTTCATAGATTACTAAAAAAACGTACCCTACTTGCTTTAACTGGAAAACGATTAAAACGTCAATAAAGATACGGCAACCATGGCTTACCAATGACTGCCTTAAAATGATACAAAAAAGGGACTCGTTACATTGTAGGTTCTTGCAAACTAATAACCCCACTGATCTTACAGCATCGCAAAAGTACAGGAACTATGTTACAAAATGTCTGCGTAATGCTAAGAATGCATATTTTGAGGGTTGTTTAGTGGCTCTACATTTCGAAGTGACATAGCGTGGCGTGAGATCAATAAGCTCTTAAAGAATGGTACAGTCTTTGTCAAACTTTAGTGGGCCATGGCGACCGTGGCCGGAGCAGGCGCGTGGCCGAGCAGGGGCGCTGCGCTTGTCGCTGTCGGCTGGTTGCGCGGCTAAAGAGAGGAAGGAACTTTTGCTCTTGATTTTGTCGTGTGTCCGGCGCGACCAGTGCTGCGCGAAGTGCCTGCGCTGAAGCGACGCTCGCCTGCGCTGAGAAACCGGCCCCGCTGCACTTATCGCGCCAGCCATACTACCACGGGGGCGAGGTGGCCACCTCGAGATGTCCCTAGTTGCCAAGCTGCGCGACGTGCAGGGACAAGGCTGCAACACCCGACTGCAGTGGCTTCCTGCCCACGTTGGTATACCGGGGAACGAGGCTACAGACGACTTAGCCAAAGCAGCCCACCACTCCCCAATGGCCCCAGTTTTCCGCGTCCCTGGTGCGCTATGATGTTACCAGGGACGTCATCAGGCGAGAGGTGGCCGCCCGCCACCCCTGCAAACGAGTGGCCACCGGTGAGGCCCCGCGGCTCCTTCCCACCAGAGGGATATCCCAAATAGAGCGGTCCCTCCTCCTCCGGGTCCGCACCACACAGCAGGACGCCTCCACAGGCAGGGCCGCAAGGCCACACCCACCTGTGCCCACTGCCCCGACCCCGAGTCATTAGATCACATTCTCTGCTCGTGCCCTGCGTACGCTGGTGCCCGGAACAAACTGGTGTCTGGGTACCTGCGGCTGGGGCTACCGTCAAGCACTGCAGAGGACATCCTCCTTCCTCGGGGACCCTTCATGCTGCACCGAGAGGCTTTCAGGCTGCTCCTCTCGTACCACGACGAGTCAGGCCTCAACACCCGCCCATGAACTGTAGAAGCCAGACCCCGCCGGCTATCCACCCCCAGTGAACACTCTTGTGTGCGTGGGTGTGTATGTGTGAGTGCGTGTGTATGTAAATATTCTGTATGTAACCTGAGTGTGCATGTATATTGTGATGAATGGCTCGGAGGGGGCACGGTGAAAGTAGTGAAAGAAGATTTCACATCGCGGGAGGACACCAAGTGGCCGCTGGGAAAAGACACCACGGAGAAGAAGAAGACGAGGGCGTGGTGCGAGCAAGCGCTGCGAACCCGGGAAGTGCAGGGCGACCGAGACAGGGCACGGTTGGATTGGGCATTCCCACGTCAGACGTCCGGTCGACGTGCCGTCCGCTACGAGACCGTCGCCATCGGTGACCAAGGCGAGCTTCCGTCTGGGTGCGGCTCGGGCACGAGTGATCGCAAGGCTCTGTCGCGTCGTCACGTTCCGGCTCGAGCCAGGGTTTCTGCTGCTGCGAGGCCGACGTTCGTGGTGCGTCAGCGGCTCCATGCTCCTGCTCGGACCGACGGGTTGCTAAGTCCTGGCCGCGACTTCCGGGCCTGGTGTGCTTGGTCGCGGAGGTGTTCCGGAGCGTCCCACACCAGCTCGTTGGTGACCTGTCCGTGAAGCGGCCGGCCAAGTTTGCGACCATCACCCTCGACGACCACTGCGCCCCAACGAGACATACCTGTGAGCCGTGCTCAACGCAACTGTTTTGCGGGTCTAGCGACAGCCACTGCCGTGGAAAGCTAATCGAACCCGTTTTGCGAACATTTCTTTTTTGAGTGACCTTCATTTCCTTGAGTGGCTAAATATGTTGTAAATACATTCCGTCCTGTGTCTGCGTCCGGAATTCCTCTCATTGGGTTCTGCACGATCCTAGCGCAATATATATAGTCTGTGCATAGCCTTTTATAGCCTGTTATCATATAATTTTCCCATGCCGTTTAACTGTTTTTTTTTTTTCAAACAACTTTTTCCCCCGGCGAGACCTGTGCCCTCTGTCGAGAGGCAAAACTTCGCCTTGTAAATATTTTCATTTTAATAAACCCTTTCTCTCTCTCTCACTACAAAATTATAGTTCTAGGCACTATAGTATGTTCTAGGCACTATAACGAAAGGAAGCGCGAAAGTTCCCCTCGCTCTCTTTAGCCGCGTAACCCGCCGACAGCGGCAAGCGCAGCGCCCCTGCTCGGCCGCGCGCCTTCTCCGGCCACGGTCGCCATTGCCCACAAAGTTTTGACAAAGACCGTACCTCTCAACACGACGATATCCAAATAATTCTAGAAAATAAAACACGTCGGCACGTCGGCTGGTCTGCGAAGAACATGCCAAATCCGCTGTTTTTTTTGTACAGTTCCTGCTGCTTCGGCATATCATCGGAGGCCGGCGCACAGCAAAATGCACCACGTTTAGTCATCGCGGCAGCGAAGACTGAATACGCATGCGCACGTGGCCCGACTTTTGCCGACAGCCGCTGGTGGACACCGCCTCCTGGGCGATCGGCATCAACAGAGCAGCATATAAGAAGACCATCCATACCCTACCGCTTCAGTGGGTACGTCGGCTGGTCTTCGAGCAACATGCCTAATCCGTTTCTCTTTTTTGTACAGGTCAGTAACAAGTATTCCTCTGTCAAAACCAGTAATCGCTTTTTGATTCAGCTGACGTGCCCACAAAGTGTCTCTTTGGCTTGTTTGGTCACTCGGAACTTTGTAGTGTCCTTATTGATGCTATGTGGAGACATTGAGTCTAACCCAGGCCCTACTGTTGAGGAACTTCTTGATGAGCTCCTGGACGGCCAGAAGAACATTCAAACAAGGCTTGACGCGATAGAAGCAAAACTAAAGCAGGTAGAAGCTACAGCCTCGGTCATTAAATAAGCAAATGCGGAAGTGTCAAGCCTTGAAAACACTGTAGGAAATGTAAAAAACAAAGTGATTGACTTAGAAGCCACAGTAGGCGCAATATGTTATAGTGTTCGGTATACCTGAGGATGAAAAGGAACCCGCAGTGCGCCTTGCTAATAATATTGTTGAAAGTGTTTAAGAATGTGCTTGGCGTACAACTGAGCTCAATAAAACGAATGGACAGACTTGGGCGCAAGCAAGCAAATAGACACCGACCGGTCATATTAAAATTGTTTGATCCCCGCGAAAAAGCGGAAGTGCTGAAAAACTGCTTTAAGCTTGAAGGTACTGATATATCAGTTCAAAAGATTTTTCCGTAGGCACAAGAGAAAAGCGAAAAAAAAACTGTGGGAAAGCACTTCTGAAATTAGAAAGGCAGGTGGAAAGGTTACAATGAAGTATGACAAAATTAAAATTGGTGACGAGCTGTTCGAATGAAATGACGCCGAAAACAAAATGAGCGGGTAGCCAAGTACGCAAAAAAAGAAATAAAATTGAAGATTGTAAACCTCTCGTATGCCTGAACCTAAATGCTCGTAGCGTCATGAATAAACTGGAACATTTAGAGAGCATTGTAATGACACATCGTCCCCATATATTGATAATCACAGAAACGTGGTTAAATTGTGATATAAACGATGAAGAAGTAACACCACCAGGCTACAAGATTTATCAAAAAGATAGAGATACGCGTGGTGGTGGCGTTGGTATTATGGTAAAGCCATCATTACACGTGGTAACGCAAACCGATATAGCGGGCGGTGAATGTGTTATTATCAAACTTTATTTACACGGGCTAAGTTTGGCTGTAGGCGCATTCTATCGCCCTCCAAATAGTGATAACACATTCTTTGAAAAACTGAATGAGTTCCTGTGTTCCCCCAGATGTGACACTGATTTGATTTGATTGATTCTGGGGTTTAACGCGCCGACGCAACGCAGGCGATGAGGCGCGCCGTAGTGGAGAGCTCCGGATTAATTTTGACCACCTGGGGATCTTTATCGTGCGCCGAAATCTCGCACACACGGGCGTTTTTGCTTTTCGCCTCCATCAGAAAAGCGGCCGCCGCGGCCGGGAATCGAACCCGCGACCTCGTGCTCAGCAGCGCAACGCCTTAGCCACTGAGCCACCGCGGCGGGTCAGATGTGACACAAGCAATGTGTTACTAGCCGGAGACTTTAATGTTCCGTCCATTGACTCGTCCGGTAATTTTCCGGAGCCACTCGTCTTTGCGGCGGAACCCATTGTGGACCTTATGCTATTTCATATTTTAACACAGTTAGTCAAACAGCCCACGCGCACCCAGAAAGACAAGAGCTCGGTCCTGGATGTCTTTATTGTTAGCCAGAGTAATTCAAGTCGAGACGCTAATATACAAAAAATGCAAGGAATTTGAGGCCATAAGATGGTTTTCTTGTCAATCCCTGGAAATCGCATCACCAAAACAGAGACATACCGCCGGTTGGTTCCAGTTGTGTCACATGCTGAAGATGTGGACATTATTGACGCTCTACATGTATCGTTTTCTGCATTCTGTTCTCTTTCTGGGTCAAACGAGTGCTATGTGGATGATTTGTGGCACTTTTTTAAATCACTTGTTTTGTCATGCATTGAACGATTTGTGCCGTTCAGAGAAATTTTCAGCCATAGGGTTAATCCATGGATAACAAGGGAAATAGTGCGGACGGGACGAAAGACGAAAAAATTAAGAAAAACAACATCGCCAGTCTCCACCACCAGCTAAAAGCGAAAAACTTGTTGCAATGCGGAAACACTTCCAAGAAAGCATTAAAAAAGGTAAAGAATTTTACCACAAAGTATCTATGAAAAATTTTCTTCTTTCGTCTCCTGAAAAATTTTGGCGTCATTTCTCTTCAAACAAGAAGTCAGTTTCTAACTGTTTCAGTCAGAAGTCAGTCTCGGTCAGTTAACGGGGACACCGTCACTGACCGACTCACTATTGCAACGTCTTTTAATGACTTCTTCTGTTCAGTATTCAAGAAAGATGACACTATTATACCTTCAGTCAATCAGTACGAGAACATTCCACTAATACGCAACATTTCAATGTCCCAGGAAGGAGTCCTTTCTTTTAGATGCGACGCTGAGAGCATCTTTTGTCGGCGCCCCTGTCCTTCGTGTGTGCGTCCATTGTTGTTGTCCGCGTGCGTCCGTTGTTGTCCGCAGCCACTCTCCCCCTCTCCTCTCCGATAGCGAACTCTCTCTCGCGAGGGGAATTGGATTGACTTCGATTGGATTGGCTTGGCTTTGCTTGGCTTGACTTGACTTGGATTAGATTAAAGTGGATTGTGTTGGATTGTGTTGCGTCATAGCCGCGGCACTGCTCTCTCCGCGGTCTCCTCTCCTTCGGGCGCGCTGCGCATATAACCGGTGTGCCGCTCTCGGGCGGCCTTTCGGTCGACGGTTGCTCTCCGCTTGCGCTTGAACCCCCCTCGGCGTCGCATCACACCAGGGTTCCCCGGCGAGGGGAGGTGGGCGTAATTTTTTTGCTTCAAATCGATCTTAAGAAAACACCTGGAATAGACTGTAGTGATAACCACTTCTTGGTGAGGTATGATGAATGAAGCTCGCATTATCTGCATCTTATATTTATTAAATCTTTATCCCAATCTGAGATCCAAGAGTACTGGAAATACGGTAAAATTACGCCTATACCTAAATCGGACACTCCACATTTGGTTACTTCATATAGACCTATCACCCTCTTGTTTACATGCGGAAAAATATTGGAAGATATCGACTTTAAGCACTTATCAACGTTTCTAGAAGGAAACAAACTTATTGACCCAAGGCAACATGGCTTCCGGAAAGGCCTATCTACCGTAACACAGCTATTAGAAACAGTACACAAATTCGCCAAAACCCTTGATAGGCAAGCTCAAACTGATATTATTTTTCTGGATTTTGACAAGGTGTACGATCGAGTGTCACACGAAAAGCTATTTTTAAAACATCAACCCATACTGAAGAATGATGCACTTCTGTCATGAATAATGTATTACTTAAATTTAAGACGACAATGTGTAACAATTGATGGTATGTGCTCTCCAGCAGAAAAAGTTATATGCGGTATTCCTCAAGGTTCATGCAGGGGCAGGGCCGGATTAAGCAAAATGGGGGCCCTGGGCTACTGCGCTAGTGTCGGCCCTCCACTCCCCCCCCCCCCCCACCCCCCCCTGCATCCCCTACGCCTTTTTTACCCGAAATAAAAATATCTCTCTTCTCTCTCTCTCTCTCTCTCTCTTAAAGCCTCCGTCCCCACCCTCCCCCGCTCCACTACTAAAATGTACCATTTTGTTTTATTTTAGCTAAAAGCAGTTTTTTATTTTAAAAAAGGTATTCCAATTACAAAAGAA
Source organism: Haemaphysalis longicornis (assembly GCA_013339765.2). Taxonomy (NCBI): domain Eukaryota; kingdom Metazoa; phylum Arthropoda; class Arachnida; order Ixodida; family Ixodidae; genus Haemaphysalis; species Haemaphysalis longicornis. The sequence continues at coordinate 28,790 of JABSTR010001678.1, forward strand.
CAAAGTACGATTAATGGGATTCATGCGATAGTGATGCATCAGATCTGTTTTTGCAACACACAACACAAACGCAGTCACTAACACGACCGTCGGAACTCGCGATACGTGTCCGTTCCGTGGCCGTAAACCAGAGCGGCCATTGGTACAGTTTGGTCCAGCTCAAGAAAAAAAGAAAAACACCCAGTGAAAACACCAACAGCTATGTTTACTATGTGAATTCGCTTTATCTAGATATGTTTTCTTAAGCGTTTGGTTTTAATGTGGGCCCCTAAATCTATAATCTCGTGAGGAGACATGCCGTTGTATCAAGAACAGTGTTTATTGGAATTCAACGGAAGCATCACAGTGCGGAAATTGTTATTCATGTTATGCTATAAGTACATAGTAGATTCGGCATATATTCATTTTAAGAGCTTGCAAGCACAAGAAAATGGACAATATACTTCAGATTAAATGACAAACTTTAATTATAAAGCATTTCTTTGATAATGGCTCAGTTAACAAACGAAGAAAAGAGGACACCGAATACACGTGGTGCGAACGAACGCCATTTGTAATGATTCGAGAGAAGAAAACAGACTGCTATGGATGATTAAAAGCGGGAGTTACATTGCAAGAACAACAAACAAAGATGAACAAGAAGACGTACCCTTTTTTGCGTTACAGTTCAACGTTTACTCACGCAGGTTGGGAGAAGACACAAGAAAAAATCTCACGGGCACTCATGTATAGCGCTAACAGTGCTCTTTTAAAACGGCATCTTTCGGGCCTTTGCCTTGGCAAAATCCGATATAGTTTGCTCGAAAGATATGTCTCTTACAAGGTCACGTTCAATGGACATGATAGCAAGCGAGTTCAACTTGTCGTCCAGAAGGTTTGAACGAAGGCGATTTTTTATCAGTGACAACTTGGAAAACGATCGCTCGCTGTCACAGTTCGCCACGGGTATGCTTAGATACATTCTTAATGCAATGGAAAGGTTCGGGAACACGTTAATAAGTTGTCTTTTGTGTAGCAACTTTATTATACCCAGGGCACTCGTGTCTTGGCACACAGAGCTTTGCAGAAAGTTCGCAAACTGAACGATTTCAGCCGGAAATACTGGCTCCAAATCGTTTGGGTAGGTCTCCACCAATCTCTCCGCTTGCTGTGCAAGAGAGATCATGCTTCCATTTTCCGTCAGCAATTTTAAGAATCCGAACTTCTCGCAAAGATCAGCGTACGCAGCCTTTCGCACTCGCAGAGCAGAGCCTAGACAGTGAAGTACTACATTATAGGTCTCTACAAGAAACTTTTTTCTACCACGCAGCGTACTATCGCTTTTCCCGTCCGGGTACTTACTCAAAGCGATACGTTTGCTTCATCCTGATAGCACTGACTAGAACTCAGCTTGCGTGCTCTCGCCTCGCCTCGAAGGTATCAAAAAGAGGTCGCAACGAATCAACAAAGCCTTCCAGGGAGCTCAGAAGGTCTACAGCGGTTGAAATGTCTAAGCCTGGTTTCTGAAGTGCTACGCTCGTCTTGTCAAAACGCTCCAAGATTTCACACCAGAAAATCGCCATGAATGCCGTCTCCAGTTTTGCCATTTTCTTAAGGAGCGAGCACGCTTCACTCCTAGTGTCACCGTTTTCTTCCTCGTTCTTCGCGATGTGTTCAAGGCAACGCAAAATTGCACTGAAATTTTGCATAATAGCCTTGCATGATTCAGCATGTCTTGACCACCTGGTCTGAGAAAGGCTTTTTAGTACGAGGTGTTCCCCAGTGGAATCCATGCTGTCCAGAAGACATTTCCACCGCTTGGGGGAGGCAGCAAAGAACACGTACAGTCTTTGAGTGACACTGAAGAATTTGACGGCCTCAAGGCAACTGTCAACGCTACATGCGCCAACTAAGTTCAGTGAGTGACCAGCGCACGGGACGTATACTGCCAAATTGTTGAGCTGTTTGATTTGTGCTTGCAGTCCTTTGTATTTGTCTGACATGTTACTCGCGTTGTCATACGCTTGCCCCCTACAGTTGCCAATTGAGATGCCGTTGGTTGTCAGTAGGGACATCACGGTATCAAAAAGGTACAAGCCAGTGTGGGATTCAATGGGAACAAACCCCAGAAAGCGTTCGTGCACTTTCGCATTTAAACAGTACCGTAAAACCACTGACAGCTGATCAACGTGAGTAAGGTCTGGAGTCGAATCAACAATTAGAGAGAAGTACTTTGCCTTTTTACTTCGTCAGTGAGCCTGTCCTTGACAGCCTTGGCCATGAGCTCGACGAATTCGTCACAAATTGTTTTTGACAAGTAAGATGGGTGGCCTTTCCCCTTGTTCCCATAGCGTTTGATGTGCTCCTCTAGGAAGGGATCAAACTGGGCAATGGCTTCAAGTACTCCCATATAATTGCCATTTTTCGGGGAGCCAAAAACCTCCTCGCTGCCCCTAAACGCCAGGCCACGCTCAGCTAGAAGCTTGATCACTACGACTACGCGCTTCATCACCTCTGTCCAGTAAGCGGTCTGAGTGACCAGGTGTTTAACCAGCTCCTTGTCAATTGTGCTGCTCGAGTTAGAGCGGGTTAGCCATGCTGCCACGCAGTTCCGGTGTTCGACACTGTTTTCATGCGCGGAAACCTTTTCTTCTCCTCTTTTCCAATCAGAAAATCCGTGCGTGGTGAAAGAACTCGGGTTGCTCGAAAAGAGTTTACACATGAAACAGTAAGCACAGCCTTTGGACTTCGAATAAATTAACCAATGTCGCTCGTATGCCTCCCCATTGACAGCCTTTCTCGCAAAAAGATGAGGTGACATATAGCGTTTCTGAGTTTTGTATTGTCTTTCGGAAGACGGAAAACTTTCTGCCCGATTTTGAAAATACAACGGCCCCTTCTCAATGCATTCGCCCGAAAATTATCAGTAATAATGTCCGGCGACTTAGCTGGGTGACTTTGCAGAAACTCGGGGCCTACCTCTTGCTGCTGTGGGTCCTGTAGTTTGTCGCCACAAGACGCCAGCTGATCCGTCCTGTCGAGGCACGCGGGAAGATGATCCGCAGTCGAGCTACCGTGAAAAAAGTCAGCGGGGTCTTTGAGCGTCGTTTGCTGGAGCTCGTCATCAGCGGGCTGATTGGAGAGGTGCGGCGCCAGTTGATCAGAAGCAGTAGAAATCGGGTGGGGCAGAACGCACACGTGGAACTCCATGGCAGGGGTTGCACCGAGTGGCATGGATGTTGCTTGCGTAGGGACAGGACATGGCTTGCTTGACGTCGGTTGCTCACAGGTAGAAACGGAGGAGGTTGCCGTCCTTTGCGCAGAACCCGGTGAACCAAGGGGAGTGAACTCTTGCTGCTCACCGGGGAATCGTTGTGATGGAGTCGATAAGTCCTCCACAGAAGCACTCCCGGCACACTCAGGATTTTGAAACGAACTCGTACTGGAGCAATGACACGACTTCAGGGAAGCTGCACTCAACAGATATTTCGTCATCTTTGGCAGCTTCTTTTCACGCTCTTCTCTTTCCAACTTTGCCTTTCGTTTGGACGCGCCACTTTGATGTTTTCGAGTGGACATCTGCTCTTTTAGCTATTTCCTTTCGTTCACCAAGCTGGTGAAATGAGACTTGGATCGTGCGCCAACGCTAGGCCAAGGAAAACTCGTTGCTTCTATCTGTTGGCATCTTAACGAGACGACAGCGGCGAAGTCATTTATGTTACACCAGAAGTAACGCTATTTCCACTGACTTTACATACTATGTACATGACGTTACAAACACTTTGCAACATAAAAAAACAATACTGTCCTGTCCAATCGTAATGCGAGGTTTTCCCTCTTCCCTAAAGTCCGATTGGTTGATTTCAAGATGTCCAGCCCGGTACAAATGCACCATTCACCTTCTGCGCACCCGTCTCTCCCATAGTGTCCGTTGGTCTGCTTTGACCACGCCTTTCACTACGTGCCTTCTCTCACGTAAGTCCCAGGGTTCGCGATGCCTGCCGCCAACCTGTCGGGGGAATGCGACGCAGGGTCTAAGCTCGCGCCGTCAAAGCGATCCGGCCTTGAAACGAATGGCTTGCCAATAAATAACGCAGCCGTCGCTGCCTTTAAATTGTTTCTCGGTATGAGCAGGGTGTCTATTCATGCCATGTTACTGGTGCCCCAGAGCCGGGGCTCGGGCAGTCCACTGGCGATGTGTATCGTACGTATCGTTCCTGCTTTGTTCCTCTTGCAGGCCGCCTTTTCGGGATCGGGATTTCGGGCACAACTGACGCGCCGCCTCGACTCTGGGCTTCTCGAATTTCGAGCAGCGGCGCAGCCGGCACAAACAACCGTCAGATTTACACAGTCAACGCATCGGAAGCGTACCACTCACAGTGGCTGGCCGCCCTATGGATTCGGTAACGCTGCTCGGCCACCCGCTGCGACTTTAACGGCTTCGCGGCGCCGCGTTATCTTCAGCGCGTCTAGGTTTGTCCAGCCTAGTGAACGGTGTTCCTTCCGTACGACGGACGTTTCAAGTCAAGACGAATGCGGCTTGCCGATGGCAGCTCAACGCATTGCAGCTGGCGGTTAAACAGAAAACAGACGCCGAGAAAGCAAGCATCCTCTGGAACGATGTACACAGGGTGGGCTGACCCAGCTCGCTGCTTTGGCACTGTTAGGGCCCATCCCTTCAGAGGAGCGCTGCGTAATTGGAAGCTACAACAGGAACGTGTGTGCCTCCTATGCTCCGACTCTCGCACGGCGTGATGACAACTGACGAAAGACACGCAGAAGCTGAATTCTGCGAACACTGAGAAGCAGCAGCCGAACACCGCTGCAAATTTTGCTTGCTTAGTTCGGCCCATTGAATTGTCAACTCGGCTGGCTGCGAGTTCGGACTCCACTTCCTGGGAGGCTGAGCCGTTCCCTTCCGCCGTCTACGGAGGAGAGACACACGAAACTGGAGACCCAAGCCCGCGCGCAGCGGCTAACCCATGTTTTTTTTCTTTTTTAATAGCGGACGCCCCGAGACCGAACGATCCCCGCAGGGTTCGAAACAAACTAACAACACGAGACACATGGCGCTTTTGGCAACCTGAACCCCCTCGCTCGGAAACAAGGGGCCGCGTCGAAACTTCGGCGGACAAGCCGCCGCGACCCCCCGCTGCTTTCTTGGGGTTGGCCGAGCGAAGTGGGGCCCCCTTTCCTCGTTCTGCATTTCTCCCTGTCACGCGTGTCGCTCGAAGTTTCATTATCTGAGGTTCCGTACATTAGGCCAGTTAATGTGGCCCCCTTCCCCTGCCCTTGGAGACGAGGCCCTGGGCTGCAGCCTCCTTAGCCCCCCCCCCCCCTTAATCCAGCACTGTGCATGGGCCACTTTTTAAAGCAAAGCTTTTTACCTCTACCCCCCAAGGGTTCTTTCGCGACCGTTGGTGTCACCAGAAAACTCCAGCGAACAAATAAAAGAATTTACTGGCACCGACGGGAATCGAACCTGGAACAAATAGACCAACAAAGCGAGAGCCCATTGTCTTACCGATTAATCCATGAGCCCACGCGAAGATTGGGAAGACAGGTGGTGTACCCACCAAGCACATCTACGGGTTTACCACCTGCGTTCTCGCTGAATGCCACGTGAAAGCGTCACGCGACCACTCACGCCCGTCTAGCGGCCCTGTGCGCACCTTGCTCATGTGCAAAGAGTTATAAAAATTAAAGGAAGCTCACACCAATGCATGGCATCTCACATCTAGTACGCCAATGTGCTAAAGCCTGTGGCCTCCAGAGTTCACGTAAACAATCACAGCTCCTTGTCGTCCGCCCTCATGCCAAACCAAGGAATACATTCAAATACTCCTTGATGGCCAGGGCATCACTCCAATCCCCAGCATCAAGATCCTGCGCCTACATCTCGAGGCTAACACCAAGAATGACGTCTCTTTGCAGCGCCTCAAAAACAGCAATAATCAAATCATACACATGATCAGGAGAGTTGCCACCAAGAAGCGAGGCCTAAAGGAATCCGGTTCCTTTCGATTAATTGAAGCTTTTGTCCTCTAGAGAGTTACTTACGTCAACCCCCTGTCTTCTTCTCAACAAGGAAGACATAGAGATGCTTTATATAATCATTAGAAAGGCGGTCGAGAAGGCCGTTGGTCTTCTCAAGAGTGCGTCCACACAGAGGCTGCTCAGAACGGGGCTCCATAACACGGTGGAAGAGCTGATAGAAGGCCATCTTTCTAACCAGAAGGTCCGCCTCAGAACTGCCATGGGTAAACGTATGCTTCACCAGATTGGCTGGTCAGCCCAGAATGTCACGCCGCTTGACGTACTCCCAGACTCTTGGCGACTAAAACTAAAGATGCTCCCTTTGCTTAGAAATATGAACCCCTCACATGACGATCGGTCACCGAAAAGCACGGGCTGGAGCGCTAAACACCACCCTCGGTGGGGATCATGCAGTTATCTACACAGACGCCTCCAAACATCGAGGGCAGCAATGCGCCATCATCGTGGCTACCTCCAGAACCAACCTCCTTGCGTGTACCTCGCTTAGGACCCAAGAAATGACGGCAGCAGAAGAGGCAGCCATCACCTTGGCTCTGGCTCAAACAGGGGTTCGGAGGGTAGTCATCGATTCCCAGCAAGCCTACTGGAATTACCATTGGGGTTGGGTGTCCTGACCTGCACTGCGCGTGCTAAAAAACCACTCCCCAAACGGTTACATTCAGCTTATCTGGACACCCCCTCACGCTTCAATGGAGGGCAACAAATACGCCCACCCAACAAGCCTGCACTTTTACCTCCCGTGCTATGGAGCTGCACGAGGACAGTCACCCGCTTGTCACGTTCAGGGAGATAACCCAGCATTATCGCCTTCTGAGACAGACCATACCTTCGCCTTACCCTGACCTTTCCAGAGAACAACAAACTACCCATACAATCCGGGCTCCTTCCCACAGCCTACGCGTCTTCGCTTAATGCATCCAAATCGCTACGACGCTAAATGTAAATTTTTCTCAGAAGTAGGAACACTCCGCCCCGTAATCGGGGTGTGCGACTTTAGCCCTGAGCACCCTCCTCTCTTTCCGTCAAGTACCCAACAAGAGCAATGGGAGATGCTGCTGTCCTGGCCCTCTCTACCTACCCATCTTCAGCGGGTGGACAGAACACAGGCCACGCGGACTGCATATGGGCCCCAAGAAGAAGGAATCACTCCCCAGGGCTGCACTCGGGGCCATTCAGAAATCTGAACAAAAGTATTTCTTCCTCCTCCTGCTTCTCTGCCGCCAATCTCGTCGCCTCCGTCCGCGGCGCGGAGATGGAGAAGACAGATCGTCTAACACCGGGTTGGAGCTTACTTTAATTTTATAAAAAAGTTTCCACTTTGGTGCTACACCAATACAACTCAACCAAACACCGTTCATGCTTCATGCATTGATTTAACCTTAACAAGAATATCTATTTGAAGTAATAAAAGGTGTGGTTAAGTGCATTTCACTTCTCTCTGGTTTTGCTATTTGTAGAGCGATGTGAGTGAATTTAAGTGACGTCGCATGGGTAATCGTTGTGGGTGCCATTTACAGCTTTGCTTTCCAACCACATTCACGGGGTGGATTGGCGCGATTTTTTTTTCTAGTGTTCATTAATGACATAGTACAGGATATACCAGTTAAAATTAGACTATTCGCAGATGACTGCATCCTCTCTCATGAAGTTCAAAGCCCCTGCGACGAAGTTCTTTTGAATTCTTCTTTAGCAAAAATACAAACTTGGTGCTCAACGTGGCAAATGAGTGTTAACAAGAGTGAAATAGTAGCCATGTCAATTACGCGTAAACAGCATCCCTAAGCTTTCCATCTTCCATTGATAATGACACTCTTTCGGTTGTAGAAAGGTACAAATATTTATGCGTAATTATTACCTCAGACCTTAGATGGAATGATCACATTTCGTACATTAAAAATAAAGCCATGCGTAAACTTGGATTCCTTCGAAGGACAGTGCGAAAATCAACCAAAAAAATAAAGTTACTAGCTTACAAACTTTCATCAGGCCATCCCTCGAATATGCATCAGTTATTTGGGATCCGTACACAAAAAACAACATTGATAAACTAGAACTTGTTAAAAAAAATCCATCAGGTTTGTTCATAATTGCTATCGCTGGCGAGTATCTGTAACTTCGCTCTTGGCTAAACCAGAGCTGGATACATTGCAAAAGAGACGTCAGCGTGAACGGCTCAAGTTTTTTACTCCCTTTACCATGATAAGAGTAATTTTATCGACCTGGTTAGTAAGCGCTCGACGCGATCACACCACATAAAAAAGGCTTTCAGGGATTTCAGCTGTAAAAAAGGGATTGCAGCTGTAAAACAGACACGTTTAAAAACTCTTTTCCCTAGAACAACGCGCGAATGGAATCGACGTCTACCCAATGTTATTTATTGCAGTACACTAAATTCTTTTGACAAAGCATTTTAAGATAATCTGTAGTTTTTTGTATCTTCTGCGTCACTCCACTTTCCTAGTATCGCGACATCAGCAAATGTCATGTGATTGCGAAACAACAGTGTCGCTCTGATCTGTTTTTTAAGTGCGAATGCACTTTATAAGCGACCCCAAACCATCCACCGCCGGCGGCGGCGGCGGCGTCCGCAGTGCTCCTCTATATTTAAAAAAGAAACAGCATCCGGCGCCAGGTTTCGATCCGAGGACTTTGCGGCCGCAGCGCGACGCTCTACCGACCAAGCCACGGACGCGACGCTGATATCAGTGTTAGTGACGCGCCTTATATCTTTACCGCATTCAAACTACGTCGTCAGCGGCGTGCGTTGGCGACTCAGCGGCGTTATAGCGGCTTGATAACTGCGTGGTGTACACGTGATACTACAAACCCGATGGAAGAGATGGAAGAGAAGGCGGCGAGGCGGTGGGCTGCGGGGGCCGAGCGCAAGCGCCGCAAGCGGGCCGACAACCGTGCATTCGCACTTTCACATTCTCCCCCTCGGGGAAATGCGGGGGAATTTTTTGTCTTACATTCTAGCTCTGCTTCGTTTTTGCGGTGCACCTCGGTGCTGTTACTATTTACAGTGTCCTCATTGTACAATTCGGATTGTTCCGGTTCTTTCCATTCATGTCTTGTATATTATTAATTATTCTATCAGTATAGGTCTGGCTTGGTACCACATGGGTTGCTCTTTTTGTTGTTGTCGAACTGCCGACTGTTTAAGTTTGTAGATACTGATAGTACCTGCTGTTCACTTTGTTGATTCCGCAATACCATATTTTTTATTTTGTTCCCGCTCATTGTTGCGGTTGCTTTGTGGATGTTGATCCTATCTGTGCATGTATCGTGCATCTGTGCATGTAAAGGCTGGCAGTAAATCTGAAATAAATAAATAGATAAATAAATAAATTTTTGGAGAGGAGCCAGCGGGCAAGTTCAACAACTATTTCAGAAATTTGGTGTCGGGAGTTTCAAACGTTTGTGGCGACATAGACAAGAGCAGTTGGGCCCCCGCAATGCAAACACGGCTTACTTTGAAGGTATAGCACCAGGGGAAATTCACTAACAAAAAACACTAACGCAAGAAAGATTGATGAGCTTCAAATAAAGCCAATCAAATTTGTTATTGATCTTGTGGTGCCGGTCCTCTCGCACATCTTCAACCTTTGCTTATCGACAGGATATTTTCCGCAGAACATGCAGCTTGCAAAAGTCAGTGTTCTGTTTAGGTCTGGTGACAGGAACGAATTTTCAAATTATCGGCCTATTTCTATACACCCTGTGATATCTAAGGGACTAGAAAAAGTTATATGCAGAAGAATAACGTCTTTTTTGCGAAACGTTCTCCATCATGTCGCCACAACAATTTGGTTTCCGCAGCGGAATGTCAACAGAACTAGCATTACTAACACAAAAAGAGTTGATACTGAACGGATTTGAAATAAAAATCTCACTTTAAGTTTTTTTATTGATTTGCCAAAAGCGTTCTACCGTATAAATCACGAAACATTATTTTGTAAGCTGAAGCATTGCGGTTTCCGGGGCGTCCCACTAGAGCTCATTAAATCGTATTTAAAATAGCAAAAACAGTGAGTATTGCTAACCAAGGAACGATCGTCTATACTAAATGTGAGAGAAGGGTGCCACAGGGTAGTATATTGGGGCCTGTTCTGTTCAATATTTATATCAATGACATTACAAGAATCGATGGACACGCTCATTATATAGTATACCCCAGACGACAGTAGCCTTTCTTTTCAGTCAGACAGTGTTATGAGTTAAATTTACATTCAGTGGCATAGCGATTCGGGTGCATTAATTGAAGACGCGTCGTGTGTGGGAAGGATCCGCCTCACAGCAAGCCGGCCTAGTTGGAAACGATTCATGATTGGACTTGCGCAAAACAAACGGGGACGAGGAAGGAACGACAAGGACGAGCGCACTCCCCATTGTATGAGCCGTAGGGACTACTAGTTTGTTGTTCTTTAGAAAGGTCAGGGTAAGGCGAGGGTAGGGTCTGTCTCTGAAGGTGATAATGCTGGGTTATATCCCTAAACGTGACAAGGGGTTGACTGTCTTCGTGCAGCTCCATAGCCAGAGGGATAAAGCGCTTGCTTGTTGGTGGGCGTATTCGTTGCCCTCCGCGGAAGCGTGAGCGGGCGTCCAGATGAGCTGATTGGAATCGGTTGGGAAGTGGTTTTTTAGCGCACGCAGTGCCGCTAACGGACACCCACTCCGACTGGTAATTCTGGTAGGATTGTTGGGAATCGGTGACTACCTCCCGAAGCCGTGGTTCAGTGAGAGCCAAGGCGATGGCTGTCTCTTCTTTTGCCGTCATGCGTGGGTCTCGAGTGAGGCAAACGCAAGCAGGTTGGTTCTGGAGATAGCCTCGATGATAGCGTACTGCTACCCTCGATGTTGGGAAGCGTCTGTGTAGATAACTGCATAATCCGCGCCGAGGGTGGTGTTGACCGCTTGAGCACGTGCTTGTCAGCCACCCTCGTCGTGTGACAGGTTCATATTTCTAAGCGAAGGGAACCTGTTTAATTTTTGCAGCCAAGAGTCCGGGTGCACATCACGTGCTGCCCAGCCAACTCGGTGAAGGACGCGGCGACCCACTGCCGGTTTGCTCAATCGGAGCTTCTGGTTAGGAAGATGGCCCTCTATCAGCTCTTCCACCGTGTTGTGGAGCCCCATCTTAAGCAGCCTGTCCGTGGACGTACTCATGGGAAGACCAATGGCCTGCTCAACCACCTTGCTAATCATTATTTCAAGCATATTTATGTCCTCCTTGCCGAGAAGAAGACAGGGGTGACGAAAGCGATTATCGAGAGGACAAAAGGCCTCGCTTCTTGGTGGCAACCCGCCTCATCATGTGTATGATTTGATTGATGCTGTGGTTGAGGTGCTGCAAGGATGCGTCACTCTTGCTGTTGCCCAGGATTTTGATGGTGTGGCTTGGAATGATGGCTGGCCATCAAGGAGTATTTGAATGTCTTGCTTGATGTGGCGTTTGGCGTGAGGGCGGACGACAGGGATCTGATTTTTGTGGTGAAGACTGGAGGCCACAGGCTTTAACACATTGGCGTACTAGAAGTGAGATCCCATGCGTTGGTGTGACATTCCTTTATTTTTTGTAACTCCTTGCGCGTGCGCAAGGCGCGCACACGGCCGATACACGTGCCGTGGGCGGAGCGCTCAGCGGCGCAAGAGGTCGCCTGACGATATCACGTGGCATTCAGCGAGAACGCAGGGCATAAACCCGCAGATGTTCTTGATGAGTGCACCACCTGTCTTCCCCGTCTGCGCGTGGGCTCGTAGCTCGATCGGTAAGACAACGGGCTCTCGCTTTGTTGCTGCATTAGTTCCAGGTTCGATTCCTGGCGGTGCCAGTAACTTCTTTTATTTGTTCGCGGGAGTTTCCTCTTGACACCAGCGGTCGCGAAATAACCCTTGGGGGGTAGAGGTAAAAAACTGCTATAAAAAGTGCCACGTTGTCATTATCGGTGACTTCAACATTGACGTTTTTTCGGACAATAATACAACGGTTAACCTAGTTGAAAGGATGTCCCTAAAAGGCTGTGAGAATCTCATTGAGCAGCCTACTAGGGTTATTCTGACTTCAGAGACAGTTATAGACTTATGTTTTACAAACTTTGCGAAGCACCTGACCTGCTCCGGCGTTCTTGCATCAGGCCTAAGTGATCACCTTCCAATATTCGCTGTTCTACCTGTGCATACCCGCGGACAATATACCACATCTACTGTACCAGTCATAAACGCTCAAAACATCCTTAAATTTCAAGAGTTGATTGCCTGTGAAAATTGGGATTGTGTTTACAGAGAGCCTAACCCATCAAAATCATACAACATTTTTATCAACAAAGTAAAGACTGCCTACTATCTATCGTTCACTTTAACGACAGTAGTAAAACACAAAAAAGGAAAGAAACAATGGGTTACACATAGCCTTTATAAACACATAAATGAAAAGGATAAGTTATTTAAACGTTTTTTGCAAACTCGTGACCCTGAAATCCTATGCGTATTTAAAATAGGCATCAGCACTTGGCAGCAACATCTGTGCAAGAAGGCCACTCCGTAACTGTGTGCTTTTGAATCCGCAGGGCATACAGCTCCAATCTGGTGTCCTGTCACGAGTGCTGACATCGATGTTGTTCACCGCGTACCGGCTAAGGAAGGGAAAAATATAATTGCTCGGTGCTGCTCTCGTGCTAAGAAGGCAGAATTCGTGGCCAAAGCTAGAAACGCCCGCTGCACTCGGCTGCACTCGGCTTTCCTCAGATGGAAGAAAAGAACGTTTTTGTCAACCAGCACATCACGCCCCAGAATAAGCGTTTATTCGCTCAGGCGCTCGATCGAAAAAAGGAACACGAATGGAAATTCCTCTGGACCTCAAACTGCCGTATCAAGGCAAGAAAGGACGAGGACAGCCGAGTGCATGTCACCACCAGCGTCCACGACCTGAGCGTCATTCACTAAACCGAGTGCCCTTGCAGCTCTGCGATCTGATGATAAATGGCCTGTTACTGCCCCGGTGAGCTTAAATCCTTGCTTAATGTAACCCGCGCAACTCATAAGTCGTTCATTCACTTTAATGCCCGCAGTCTTTCAAAACATTTGGACGACATCCTCGAATTCTTTACAACTGTAGATCATTGTTTCTCTGTCGTGTGTTTTTCAGAAACAGGGCTAATTCCCACCGACGTAAATTCATATGGTATTCCCTGTTATAATTCTGATTTTAGCTTCCGCGAAAACAGTCGCTATGGCGGCTCTGCAATATTCATCCTTGATAAATACTCATACATTTGCCGCAAGGACATTTCATTGCATTGCGCTAACGTCGAGTCTGTGTGGTTAGAATTCGATCAATCTTTTCTGGATACAAATAACTAAAGTACAATAGTCGGCACAATATATAGATCACCATCGTCCAACTACAGCGATTTCTGCTTACAACTTGAAGAGATTTTAGACAAGCAAACCAGTGAAAACAAAAACATTTTGCTATTTGGTGATTTCAATATTGATACCACCGATCCAACCAGCTCTGGTTGTTCTAGCTATATAAACTGCTACACAGGTTATGGTCTTGAGTCACTTATAACGGAAATCACAAGATGTTCGCTAACCGGCTCACAAACTATAATAGACCACGTACTGCCTAATTTAAGTTCCGAATATTCTGCAGGTGTTGTTAGTGTTCCAATAACTGATCATTATTCTACGTTTCTACTTTCGAAGTCGATCAGATCAGAGCAGACGCACAAGCAGATTAAGCATTCTTTCGACAACGGGAAGTTTATAAAGGCTACTGCGAACACTGAATGGCAACCCGTTCTTTCCGAGTTAGACCCACTTATTGCCTTTGAAAAGTTCACTTCTCTAATACAAAGTTCGTACAAAGTTGCAACTTCTACCACTCATACCACGCGCTCGCACTCTGCACCAAGAAATCCATGGATAACCCGGGCCCTTTTGCGTAGTATCAATAAAAGACACAACCTGCATAAGAAATTAAAGCGTCAACCCTTCAACCTAACCCTAAAGACACGTTTCACTAATTAGTCTAGCATGCTTAACCAGCTCTTAAAAGAGGCGAAGTAGGCCTATTTCAAAAAGGAAATCCTAAAATGTAAAGGCGATACTAGAAAAACGTGGGAACTAATCAAAACTTTTCTTAATCAGCCTACATCACAGCACTCTTTCTCAAAACTTACTACACAGGCCGGTACACTGACTGACTCAACTGACATCGCCAATGAATTTAATGGATCTTTTATTGGTACTGACGTGAGGTCCTCATCAACCTCTGGTACAGCATATACGGGCCCCTCTTCACTCGTACACTCGTTTTACCTTTTCCCGACTGACACGCAGGAAGTTATCACTACTATTTTAAACCTAAAAACGACGGGGCCTGGACTTGATGGAATACACCCCCTAAAAATGAAGCTTGTAGCCCATTATATTGCACCCATTTTATCTCACATGGTTTATTTAAATTTGGCACATTTCCAGAGGCTCTGCAGCTCGGTAGGGTAACTCCACTCTTCAAAAAAAAAAAAATCCTGAAACAGTCTCGAAGTATCGTCCAATTTGTGTACTGCCGTTTTTTAGCACGATAATCGAAAAATTAATTGTAACTCGGTCGTTAAGGTATCTCAATAAATTTAACATTCCAACACCGCATCAGTACGGCTTCCGCCCAGGATATTCCACTGAGCTAGCTTTAATATCTCTTACCGACAATATAAAACGCCGAATTGATGCAGGTGACAATGTTGGAGCAGTGTTCATTGATTTCACAAAAGCGTTTGATAACATTTGTCATAATCAACTTTGCCAAAAATTTGAAAATATTGGAATCCGTGGTCCCGCCTTATCATTACTGCGCAGCTACTTAACTAACCTATCTCAAGTCGTCAAAATTATTGATTCCCTTTCACAACCACTCAGTATTAATAAAGGTGTCCCTCAGGGTTCTATTCTGGGCCCAATATTATTTTTAATATATATAAACGATCTGCCAGAATGTCTACGTTTCAGTAATTGCTTGCTCTATGCTGACGATACAACCATCTATGCTTACAATAAATCGGCAAACGTAATAGTTGATCAATAAATTATGATCTAAGCAACCTATCCCACTGGTGCACAGAAAACAAACTTTGCATAAATCCTACAAAGCCCCATTTTGTAATCTTTCACTCGCAGCTGCGCACAATTGAACTAACATCGCCGTTACTGTTACAAAACCATGTCATTCATCCCTCATCAGATGTGATGTTCCTAGGCTTGGTGCTGGACCAACACCTAAAATTCAATCTGCACACTAAACTGCTATCTAAACAAAAAATTGGGCAGCTCCGCACTAGTGGCGCGAAGACTGGGCAAACGGCGTAGCTGGCGGCCCTACCTAGGTTATTCCTGGTTTGGCAAAATGAATGCGGGGTTATTTCGAGACTCGGTACAGTTAAGTCGTTTCTAGGTTTTGCAAAGTTGTATTTAGGCTCGGATAAGTTATGCGTGGCTGGGCAAAGTGTCATTTCCATTCCGGTCGGTCTCCCACACTTCACTGCCGTCACGATATGGGAGCACATTTCATTATACATCGGTTCAGTCGGATGCGGGGCGAAGCTAGGTGATCACAAGAACCGCTTGTGACTCCAGCCTTGCACCCCTGGTGCAAGCTGCTCACATTTTTGGGCTGTACCCGGCCAAGCAATGACTCAGCAAACAATGACTGGACATGCAATTATTCAGCGAGCAATGACTGGGCAAGCAACGACTGGTCAAGTGAGGACCCGTCAAGAAAGCAGAGCCAAGCCAAACTGAGTAAATAACGTATTTACATTGCTTTATTATGTACAACTTTCTTCAGTAGCAGCCATCATCGTCACATAGCCGATCTTCCTCGTCATCCGATCGGGCAGGAGGAAATGGGTGGTTCTCGTCGAGCTCATCCTCGCCGTTGTAGACCTCCACCTCTTCTTCAGGGTGAGGTTGTGGTCTGGGCTGCACGTGGGGATTATCAAGGGATGGCGTGGCACACGTGTAGCCATGAATCCAGTTCTCCATGATAGCGCTAAGCGAGTGCACGGGTCTCCCCCAGCCTTCCACTCAGGCGTGTTGCTAACTCTGGCCATAACGACCTTGTGATCACTGTGGTAAACTGCCAATGGCTTGCAAATGTCGTCCAGGCATTTCGAGTCAAAGTTGGCAAACACCAAGCCTATACAAGGTCCTCTGACTGTAGTTGGCAAGCAGCCCCACTTTAGCGTAAGACATGCCATCCCAAACGTGGTGCACATGTATTCCACAAGCCACTTCTCCTTGCTAAGGTCGACGTTGAAGTCTCCCATCACAATCACGGGGCCCTGCTCGTATATATTTTGCAGTTTAGTGCTCACGAACTGCTTCACCTCGTTCTGAGTAGCGTTAGGGGCAAGACTAGCGTGACCATTCGTACAGACGTATAGCCAAAGCATTGCCCTTCTCGGAACCACCACTTTTCCTAAGGTCGACTCGTTCGACAGGTACATCGAGCCCAAGCTTCACGTAAACGCTAACCCCCCCGGCCTTTCTGTCCGCGTCAAACTCGTCGGCAACGCACAGGTAACCGTCGACTTGCATGCGGCCGTTCCACGTCTCTGTAAAGCACAGCAAAGTCGGCAACCGCAGCAGTTCGTCGTGGTTAACGTCCGCCGCGTGCTTGTGAAGCGATCTGACGTTTAGCAGGGCGAACGTAAAGTCTCCCTCGCCCACTCGGCAAAACGCAGCTCAACAGTCTTTGCTGATCGTGTGGAGCGGGTATCGTTTCAGTCGTTCAAACTCGTTTGCCAAGCTGGTGTCAACGTTTGCAACGCCATGATGAAACTTGAAATCGCAGTCCCCAGTTGTCAGGTATAGTCTTTCGAAGTCGGTACAACGGCTAAGTCCGACGTATACGAGTTTCTGAGGATGCTTCTTACTGTAGTCGTAGACCACGCTACCGTAAGTTCCACCCTGGGGTTTGTGGACTGTCATTGCACTAGCTTGACTCAAAAGATATTGCTTCCGCTTGACCACTTCCTCCCGCTTCGTATTCACTGTTATCAAGACCACCCTCGGTTCAATCGGAACCCAGTCGGCCTGAATCATGTGACCTCGTCGTCGAGCATCGTCTGCAGCCACTCTGGCTTTCACGATAGCAACTCATCCAGTTGCAGGTGCATCAAACTTTATCCAGACTCGCTTCGGAAAGTCCACGTCCGGATCCCACTCGCACAGCTTTAGCACACCGACCGAGCCATTGACAAGCCCGTCCAGTACATCAATGTTGGTTGTGAGCGTGTAGGGGCGTCTCACGGACAGCACAATCTTGGAAGGCATGTTTCCGAGCTCTATGCTAGACATATTCGAGATTCGCAACGTCATGCGAAGTCGGTCCTCTTCGATTCTCCAGCCTCTCAAATCGTCCTGAGCAATGATCTCGGTGGCGCCGGCATCGTTCTTTGCAAGTTCGACGTTGTACTTATTGACCGAGTCGTTCGAGTAGTAGAGTCGCACGGCATCGGGAGCCAGTCGAGTAGCTTCTTCGGCGGTGACGAAGTGACTCTCGATCAGCGACAGCTCTTCCGGGTCCAGTGCGACTCCAGAGTATTCCAGAGAAACGAGCGTCTTTCTGCCGAACGACTCGAACTAGCGGGAAGTACGACATGGTGTGCCACTCGAAGCGAAGACTCGATTGCTACCACGCGTTCTCTTATAAATCTCGCTGGCTCGGATGGGGGGCAGCTGCCGCAAGTCGCCGCACAGGATCATATCGACACCTCCGAACGGTTCGTTGTACTTCTGAGTCACGTGTCGCAGTCGCATGTCTATGGCGTCCAGTTGGTCGGCAGACATCACGCTTATCTCGTCGATTATTACGCTGTCGCGCAGTCCCCCATCGTTGGTCCGGCTTCGAGACAGTTTGAAGGCCGAATGCATGGTCGTACCGCCAACTGCAACGGCTGCCTTCCCCGTACTAGCACAGATGACGTAGGAATTATAGGGGGGATCCGAGTTGAAGCGGTTGTAGATGTCGATGGCAAGTTTTAGAATGAACGTCTTGCCACAGCCAGCAGGGCCAGTGAAGAAGGCACGAAGCGGCTCGGCCTCCGGCGTAGTCTGACGATGAATGAGCTCTCGTAGAAACTCGTGCTGCTCGAAGTTGGTGAGGCGCATCAAATCGTAGAAGTCAGTGTGCATGATGTCCTCCCGCTTTCGCACGACAGCACACGCACTTTGTTCGGCTAGAACCTTGTTGACTACATCGTGTCCCAGCACATCTTCGTCTCCGGGTTCTATGCGGATTCGAGTCCACTGAGCCTCGTGTGTACTGGAAACTCGATGGGCTTCGGCAATGCCTCGCGAAAGTTTCATCAGCGAATCACAGTCACTATCGTAGATGTACTTTGCTTGAAGCTTGGTTAAGTCGGTCATCTTCTCCGTGTAAGTTTTAACGAATGCATTGTTAGCTAGTATCTCCAAGTGTTCGTTTCGAAACGGCACGTACAGCAAGACTTGCTCTCGTTGGTAGTTGAGCGCGTCGTCCTGACTGTAGCGGCGGTAGCGGATCACGCACTCGGTTCGGCGAAGCTGGTACTGGCCCTCACGGTTCTTAGTGTAGGCACTCACAAACTCGGCCAGGCAAACGTCTTTCAACTCTTCGGGCCTTCGCTGGTACTCGTCAATCACGTTCTCTCGCCACACGTCAGTCGAAGAAGGTGGTAGGTGTTCGAGCTCCTTGTTGGTCTTGCGAACTCGAACTCGCTCTTCGGGGAAGCACGTGGGTATGTAGATCACAGCGCGGCTTTTCTCAGACATGTCTTGGCGGAGGAGAAACCACGCGGCTTCTTGAGCAGACATTTCCACCGCCTTGAGCATGTTGAGGCCGAGCGCCTTGAGCACCTCTGGGTAGCCCATCTCTCCCTTTTCCTCGATCATGTCACTCACGGTTTTGTGCAGGTTAGACATGCCACGATCGGCCTTGTTTACGTAGCCAACAACGTAAGCTGCACAGGCATAGTGATCGAGAATGACCTGGATGTCCATGTTCGAGTCGAGGACCGAGGCAATCCAAGGATTGAATGGGTTGACCCACTTCTCTTCCGGGAGCCGCTTGTACAAAACGCAGGGACGACTCACACCGGCTCGAAGAATGTCGACGTAATGGTCCTCGTTAAGCACGCCAAAGCGGTTCGAGAACTGGTCAATGTTGTGGAACGTGGTATGCTCGAGGCAGGCGTGCATCTCGTCATAGCTTCTCGATACGTTAGCGCTCACCCTCGTCTTCGGTTGGCGGGAAGGGAACGATCACTCGAGTCGTTTGACTAGGCATGAACGGTGCTCCGAAGCGACACTTGGTTCGACCTCGTTTATAGCAAGTGTGCGTGTGCGAGTGGGTCTGAGTGCGGCTGCGGTTCAAATCAGTCAAGTGGAGCGAGGTTATAGGCTTGATCATTTCGATCGTCTCGGGCATGCTTCCACTAAGCTCTTCGCGGGGAGCCTCGTTCAACCAAAGTAGGGTGTGTACATGTGGGCTACCCGTTGCTGGACTCTACCCGTTTGAAGTGGTCTACCACGTAGTAGGGGCGAAACGGGGAGCAGCGACGGTCTTTCTAGATGTTTAAGATGACGCTAAAGAGCCGGTTGCAGTATATTGCACAAGAAACTGGATCGTTGTTGCACAGATCCACGCGGTCTAGATTAGTCAGTTCTTCGACTTCTCTAGCGGTTTCCCAACGGTTCCTGCACGAAGACGTTCTAGCACAGCGATCAGCCGATCCCAATGAACTTCCGAAGCCGACATGGTTAGGAATGCGTGCGGGTTCCCCAACTTTCTTATCATGGCGAAGACGTCGCGTTTCCTGTCTTGCCAGTACTGAATGGTATTTGGGACTCCGCGAAGAAATGCCAAATCCCTATTCACCGCCTCTTCGAGAAATTCCTTGTTTTCCAGCTGTAGCTTAGTTATGGCGCGGGTAGTGTCGTTTGCTCGAAACGTCATGGTGCGTTCTACCAAGTTATGCCTCATCACTTTCATAGCCATGTAGAGAACATGGTTTGGCTCTACGCCGCGACGATCGGTACGCCGTATCTCGCTACTAGCCATGGCAAAAGGGGTTGGGTGAAGGGACTTGATCTGACGAGCCTGACCCAAATAAATTTGGGGGAAGGACAACTCTTCGCCATTATGATCGCAAAGCAGGGAAATCGGAGTTCTTTGTCCGGGAGCGATGGCCAAGTAGTGTCGTCCGTGGGTCAACCGGATTCCAACGGCGTCGTCGTAAACCATTGTCCTACTGGCCGAATTCAGGGCATAAGCTAGCTGTAGGGGGTCAGTCAAGTCCTTCAGATTTTCACCAGGCTCAGTATCCTCGTCGTCGATAGGCCCGGCTTCCTCGGGAATGCTGCCGAGCTTTTCCCATTGAATCTCCACTCCGTAGAAACGGTAGAGAGGCGTCTCCACCAAGTACTCGAGCCAAGCGTAAACTTTGTTCTTCGTGACAACTCCGGCTTTGTACACGGGCTTGGCGAGTAGACGACGCTTCAGATGAACGTGGATTGCTGCATCATTGGGAACGCTACGTGGCAGGCTTTTCGCAGTCTGTTGCACATCGATCGGCACATTGATCACTTGGCCGCGAATTCCATATTGCCCGGCTCCGTGGGTTAAGCGACGAAGGTTCATAAACGGTATGCGGGGAGCAACCATCCGTTCTTCCACGTCGTTTAAGCGAGGCAGGGACGATGGCTTAGCGGGTATACAAAGTCATTCGTAGTGCTAAATTGCGGTAACTTGCCCTTGAGAAGCGAGTCACGGCAAGTCTTACACACCTTCATCTCGTCGTGGTCGGTAGCGTCGGGAAAGGCTTCACGAAGCGCTTGTAAGGCCAAACTCCGCTGTTCATAGTTGCGCACAGAGTTCATGGTTGATAAGTTCACGTCGAACCAAAGTCGGTCACGGACGCGACAGCTGTGCCTAAACTCTGTTCCCAGAAATTCGCGCTGAAATTGGCCGTTCGCACCCCCCATGTCTCGGCGGGCTTGATGCTGGAAGCTTTCGAGCAGTCGCAGGCCGGGATCGCTTTCTCGGCGACGTCGAGCATTCAGGCGCCGACTTTTGCGTTCCCTGGACTGAAACACGGGATCCTCAACTCGGCGTCGTCTCTTCTCAGCCGCAGCTTCAGCGCAGCGTTCTGGATCAGCTCGGCGGCGACGCATCGCTTCTCGCTTGGCAGTACGGCGCCCTTCCTGGTAAGCCGCTTCTTCTTCGGGTGTCCGGACTTTCTTGGGTCTTCCCATAACAGCAGCACGTACGCACGAATCGGGGCCATCTGGACTGGAACCACCCTACATGGCAGCAGCACGTACGCACGGAGCACAGGAAGCGAGAGGTGTGTCACCGCGCCGGCTGTTCCAAGCATTTAATCTCCTGTGACGTTATGACTCCGCCCTACGCGCATGGGGTGCAAGGAAGTTACGTGGCTTAGCTATCGCCATGAGGTTAGTTATGGCCAGTACCCTTAGCAATGATCCACAACGATGCAGCGCAGATATCACTCCCAATACTTTGCATGCCGTAAGTAACCTGCGCCCGTGGCGTAGTCGGCAGAAAAATTGCCTCGCAACACGAGGGTCCGAAGGTCGATTCCTACGGGGGTATAGCGTTTTAAAGCAAAGCTTTCTACCTCTACCCCCCAAGGGTTCTTTCGCGACCGTTGGTGTCACCAGAAAACTCCAGCGATCAAATAAAAGAATTTACCGGCACCGCCGGGAATCGAACCTGGAACTAATAGACTAACAAAGCGAGAGCCCGTTGTCTTACCGATTTAGCTACGAGTCCACGCGAACACGGGAAGACAAATGGTGTACTGGCCAAGCACATCTACGGGTTTACCCCCTGCCTTCTCGATGAATGCCACGTGAAAGCGTCACACGACCACTCACGCCCGTCTAGCGGCCCTGTGCGCACCTTGCTCAAGTCTAAGAGTTACAAAATAAAGGAAGCTCACACCAATCCACGGAATTTCACTTTTAGTACGCCAATGTGCTAAAGCCTGTGGCCTCCAGTGTTCACGTAAAAAATCACAGCTCCTTGTCTTCGCCCCCCTCACCCAAATCACAGGAGTACATTCAAATACTCCTTGATGACCAGGCCATCACCTCAAACCCCAGAATCAAGATCCTGGGCCTACATTTCCAGGCCAACACCAAGAGTGACGTCTCCTTGCAGCGCCTCAAAAACAGCATTAATCTAATCATACACGTGATCAGGCGAGTTGCCACCAAGAAGCGAGGCATAAAAGAATCCGGTACCTTTCGATTAATTGAAGCTTTTGTCCTCTCGAGAGTTACTTACGACAAACCCCTATCTCTTCTCGACGAGGAAGACATAGAGATGCTTTATATAGTGATTAGAAAGGCGGTTGAGCAGGCCATTGGTCTTCTCATGAGTGCGTCCACACTGAGGCTGCTTAGCACGGGCTCCACAACACGGTGGAAGAGTGATAGAAGGCCATCTTTCTAACCAGAAGGTCCGACTCAGAACTGCGGTGGGTAACCCATGCATGCTTCACAGATTGGCTGGGCAGCCCAGAATGTCACTCCGCTTGACGTACTCCCAGGACTCTTGGCGACTAAAACTAAAGATGCTCCCTTTGCTTAGAAATATGAACCCCTCACATGACGAGGGTCAACGAAAAGCACGGGCTCAAGCGCTAAACACCACCCTCGGTGGTGCTCATGCAGTTATCTACACAGACTTCTCCAAACATCGAGGGCAGCAGCAACACGCCATCATCGTGGCTACCTCCAGAACCA